>JADKXX010010276.1:0-37265 GCA_017310255.1 Butorides virescens | reverse complement strand
CCCCCCCCGCCGCCGCCGCCACCGCCACAGCCGAGCGCCTCCGCGCCGCCACCGCCCCCGCGCCGCCACCCGCCGCCACTGCGCCTGCGCGCCCGCCCGCCCCGCGGTTGCCGCGCCGCTGGCAGGCGGAGAACGGAGCGGGCGGGCGCGTTCGCGGGGTTTATTTGTGTGGTTGGCGTCCGGCGGCGCCGCGTCGGGCGGGGAAGGCGGCGCGCTCCTGGGACAGCAAGCAGGGCCCCGAAAAGGCACAGCTCCAAAAATGCAACCCCAACAAGTGCGCGGGTCCGCAAACGCAGCCCTTCTCAGTGCAAAAACCCGAAAATGCAGTCCCTGTAAGTGCAAAACCCCATAAATGCAACCCCCGCAAGTGTAAAACCCCACAAGTGCAACCCCCAGAAGTTGAAAGCCCTGCAAATGCAACCCCAGCAAATGCACAGGGCCACAAATGCAACCCCCATAAATGCATAGCCCCTCAACTGCAACCCCTTAAGTGTATAGCCCCGGAATTGCAACCCCTGTAAAGTGCAAAGTCCTGCTAATACAACCCCCACAAATGCAACCTCCTGCAAATGCAACCCCAACAGACACACAGTCCCACAAGTGCAAACCCTGTAAGTAGAAAACCCCCAAAATGCAACCCCCATAAATGCACAGCCCCACAAACGCAACCCTCACAATTGCAAAGTCCCGCAAATGCAACCCCGAGAAGTTGAAAGCCCTGCAAACGCAACCCCAACAAACTCACAGCCCTACAAATGCAAAGCCCCATAAATGCAACCCCAACACATGCACAGCCCCACAAATGCAACCCGCACAATTGCAAACTCCCGCAAATGCAACCCCCAGAACTTGAAAGCCCTGCGAATGCAACCCCAACGCATGCACAGCCCCGCACATGCAACCTCCAAAAGGGCAAAGCCCCACAAACCCAACCCCAACAAATGCACCGGGCCGCAAATGCAACCACTTTTCCCATTCCTCGTCACCTCACCCAGTGAAAGCAAACTCTCTGAAGGAATTCAGCTGAAAAGGAAAAGATTAATTTTTGTTTAAAACTAGAAGGTTACATCTCTCTGCTTTTGTGGTCTTGGGCCACCGTTGGAATACAAACCAGGATGGAAAAGGTGCACAAAATACCATACCCACTGCAAAAAGCAATGTATTTTTGCTAAGTAAGTGGGGTGCTTGGCAAGGTGCCGGTGTGCTATCGCAGCTACTCTGGTAAGAACCAAGAATGATAGAAATTTAAAAAAAAATTTATGTTGCCATACCAAAATTTCCTGTTCACACTATTATGTCATTTATAGTCACTTCCATGTCCTTAAGAAGATCTTAGCGATGAAAAGCAATATAAAATGCTGCTAAATTTGTCATCTTTTCCTGGGTAGATGTAATTGAAGCCTCTTCACACCAGGATTTGCTGAGTGCGTTGCAAATTATCTATTTCTAGAGTTTTTGAAGCGTTATGGATGGGAGCTGAGAGCTGCAGTTCAACGGGGAGCACGTCCCGTGCAGGACTCGTGGACGACAGCACAGCAAATCCACGTGCTCACAGCCTGCTACACCAAGCCTCTGCGCTGGCAACTTACATTCCAGTGCTCCCCCTCCCTCTCCAAGGTACATAATTTAAAATAAAAAAAATAAATAAATCATTAAATAATTTGCAATTTGTAAGCACGGTCTCGTCCCTCTTATGCTTGCAGAACCAGCTGCAGCCCCTCATCCAGGGAGACGATTTGCTCCAGTATGTGGATGAAAGCTGCAAAATGTTAATGCTGAGCACCAAGCCGTATAATTTTTCGATTTCCCATTGGTTGTATAACAACAAAAAAGAAGTCTAAATAGAATATATTAAATTTCCTTCCATCGGAAATAGCCCTGGCGTACCACGAAACACATCCCATTGGGCTGCCATGAACTACCATCACTCACACTGCTTTTTAAGCATCTTTTCGATGCTTTTCTGTTTTTAGAGTGGAGATGAAAGGCTGCTGGGAAATTCGGTGCAATCTGTCGCCGTATTTCACAAGCAGGTGTGAACAAGCTGCAAATTCAACGAGGAAATCTCCAATGATGACACTGCAGCTGGGTTATCGGGTAGTGTGATTAATTCATAGAATCATAGAATTGTTTAGGTTGGAAAAGAGCTTTGAGATCATCAAGCCCAACCGTCCCCCTACCCCTGCCATCCCCACCCCCAAACCCTGGCCCTCAGCACCTCGGCTGACCGGCTGTTAAATCCCTCCAGGGGTGGGGACCCTACCCCTTCCCTGGGCAGCCCTTTCCAGTGCTTGACAACCCTTTCAGGGAAGAAATTTTTCCTAATGTCCAACCTAAACCTCCCCTGGCACAACTTCTATAACATGTATTAAATCTGAAAGGATCTGAATTAGGTATCTTAAAAGTACGTTACGCGTGGTGGTAACTCTGTGTTTATACATGTGTCTGTTTTGAGGTTTATAAAGCAACCATTGCAATGTCCTGCTCAACTGGATGGTGAAGCGTGGAATTTGGGGGCGCACAAGCCATTGAGCCGCTGCCACCATCGGTCTCCGGTGTCCCAAGCTGGGCATGGTGTCCACGAGCTTCCGTGCTTGGTGGCTGTTGGGCACACGTGGCGAATCCCACCACAGCCGGCACCAGCACACAAGGAAAGGACTGACCTGGGGCTGTAAAGGGACTGGGATGACTGGTAGGTGCTTCGCCAGAGAAGATGCTGAGCTGCTGCCTCCTATTTATCCAAACCCAAACAGCACCAGCAACAATTAGTCCCAGGAAGGACCTTCGTAGGCCGTTAAGGTGGTTTTGAAAGGCTGCGGGGATACCGTCTCCAACAAAACGGTGCTTTTTCCAACCACCCAAACTCCTTTGAACTCAAACATTTTTCAAATCTCAAATGCCAGTACTAGTGGGATCAATTTACCATGTTGTGGTTTAGCATCCATCCCCGCCCCCCTCCCCAAAATGTTACTTTGATCAAATTTCTGCAACTTCTTCTACCTCGTATCCCAATCAATACGGTTTTATTATTAATAAAAAATGCATTAAGTTGTTCTAGTGGGTATGTGCCAAACCACTGATTTCAGTCAGACCTGGATCAGTCCTACCACCTCGCCAGAAATTAGATTTCTAGAATGAAGCCATGGGAGGTAAATAATTAATATCCTTTTCCTTATAAATGAACATAATTCAGCAAGAGCAAATTATTTTAAAAGTCTGTTTAAAAAAATAAAATAAAAATGCTCCCAAATGAAGATCGTGTTTCTTCTGCATTGGCAGATGAAGAGTCCCGCCGTGGGCCGTGGGGAGTGGTCAATACCAAAGGCTGAACCACTTCTAGCATCAAGGATCCCAGACTCAATCTTGAGCTCTCCATCCTTGGCACAGACTGCACCACGCTCGGAGCAGCTAACCAGTTTTGGGCTGGAGGTAATTTATTTCTCAACCCTTCAGTCAGCAGCTACATGTAAAATGCAGGAACATCTCTGTTACAAAACTCTTCACGTCTTACTTCCTCCCTCCTCCTCTTTCCCGTAACATACAAAGCTTCTTTATCAAGTCCCTCCGCTAGTACTGGCTATAAAAAGGAACCAAACTTAGAGGAACTCTTTCAGGAAAGCAGAAGAATTTTTAAAATAAGTTATTCAAAGCTAAAAAAAAAATAATCTTCATTTACATACCCAGAACTTGTTAAAACACCTTCCCAGTCCCTACAGGACCAGACCGGAGTCCTTTACCTGCTGTCAGACAAAATATTCTCAGGCAAATATATTTTAATGCAAAGGAATTTTGTTTTCTGGTAATTAACAAATGGTTAATGGAAAGATAAACTCATTGAGAAAATACACAATTTATGGTCCAGATTTTTCTGTCCTTACTGGCGCACATGTTCCCATTAATTTAATTCAAGTCTCACTAGCAGTCAGATTTATGAAGTAATTTAGTATCCAGACTTAGGGAGAAGAATGGACCATGGTAAGCAAAGACACATGGGTCTGCTAAGAAAGAGACAACTATAACTCGATTACAAATACTAAAATATATTAAATGGCAAACATAGGAGTTTCACTTAACTCCAGCACTAAATGTACCCTCTTTCACCAACATACCAGAAAGAAACCGTTTTTAAAAATGACTGCCTTATAGTTAATCCGGCCTTCAATATAGACCAGGCAACTTGCAGCTTTTCTTCCTGGCTTAGATGAAAGGAGCATTTCCTCCCTTCCTTGTCCTTACAGAATAAATTGCCATAAAAAATGCCCTAACACATCACCTCTGTGCAACAAAGCCCCCAGACCTAATACTTGAAGAGGACCTGGCCTGTTCCTTCAATTTCATACGCTCTTCCCCTTGCTGTTGTTGATCCAAACTGACCTTTCTTATTTAGAATTTAGATCCTAAAACATATTTAGGATGTAGCTGTGTGGTAGGACTGACCCAGTGTAGCAGCTCAATCCTGCTAAAAAGGGTGGGATCCCAAGCAGCTCCCTATTTCTGGCCCGGCACTTCTGCACCATCTTTCATTCAGCCCTTACACAAGTCATGCCGTCAGCTCGCTAATTGAGTCAGTAATCCAGGCAAAAATTAGCCCAGAGGCTGTTTTATTGCAGGCTAGCAAGGAGCAGTGGTTGTTTAGCCAGGCAAGCACCGGACCGGCGCGCTGAGCTGGACCACAGGGACACCAGGATGACGGGGCACGGAGGAGCAAGGCTCCCTCCACGCTGGGAGCCCGAGCCATCGCTTCATCTCACCCATCTACCCCACCCTCCATCATTTGAATGGGAACTGAAGATATTCCTGAATTCACGGCAATTAACTAACCACACGAATGCAAAAAAGTATTTACCACTGGGATGGATAACCCAGTTCGGGAGCAGCATGATCCAGCACGGCGGAGAGATGAGCTGCAGCGGCGGGTGCACACATTTCAGGTTGCGTAGGCTTTTGGATTGTCCCTTGTTGTTATTTCCATCCTTTGATTTGGTCATTTGCAAGTGGTATCCAGTGAATTTCCACAAAACCTTGAAGCTGTTCCCTAAAGTTCATATCACAACTGTGAATGGCTTTGAAAGCGGAGTTTTTGGTTGTTGCAGTGTGGGAGCAGATGTAGCGGAGCAGGTCAAGACAACGAAGAAAGTTCTTTCACCATACGAAACAGAATAGCTGGAGTCTGGTCAGCTTTTGCCTACATAAAGCAGAGCGTGGCATCAAGATCTCTGCAGCTGCCATTAATGCCCAGCATGCTATTTTACAAAAGAAAAACAATTTATGGGGGGAAAGAACATGCCACTGCGTGATTCGTCGACTCTGCCCACTTTACACTATTTTTAAGAGAGAAGTCAGCGAGTTTCTGCTCCAGAAGTTATGTTCTTCAAGCTTGCAACTCTTCCCAGTGTTTTTTCTTTTTTAAAGAAATCAAAGACTTCCTTTCCATTTGAAGCACATTCGAAGCACAAAATATTAAGATCAGTGCAATTCAGTTTGGAGTTACCATAACCGCAGGTAAGAGGGAGTCTGAAAGGCAGGGATAAGACACGGAATTCAATTCGATCCTTTTAGTCAAACACTAGGAAATCGCACTCCTTTTCTTCTTCTTTGAAGACTGTTGCTTAATTACAGCCAGGGACAGTCTTATGAAGCAAACGTGAAGAGTATAGAAACACTTTCTGCAGGATTTAACTTCCTCATCTCACCAGCTTGGTCTGGGTGAGGATGACCGCGGTACACAAACCGCCTTTGAGCAGCGCGCCATTGACAAGGGAGAGATCTTAAAGGAGTGGGAGCGGTTTCAGGGTTTTTTTAGCTTTCTTATTCTACATTTAAAGCAGGGAGGGAAATTGCACATCGAAAGAGATTCATTTCCCATCTGTATTACCATCAACTCAACAGAAGTGCAAGCACAAACTCTAGCGGCTGTACTTCAACCTGCCGGAGCTTTCAGTGTTTATCAGAAAGCTGTGAAGTGTTTTCAGCTTTCAGGGATCCACGTTAGGGGAAACATATTTAGGGTAGGTTTTTTAAAACTACTGTTTTTACTTTCGACCAGAAAACTGAGCTAAAATTTGGGCAACTCCAACTCCTACGTTGTTTAGAGGTGGGAAGAAAAGGAGATAAAGTTGGTCTACATGTCCTTTAACTGAAAGAATGAAGTCATTGCAGAAACAGGCTGAGCTATACATCGGTAGAATTCCTCCCATAGGGGTATTTCTACAAACACAAACATGCTTTTATCAGGATAATTTGTCTTTGAAAATGCACTTGGAGGAACACTTTAGGAAAGACTGCTTGTCGTCTGCCTCAAGACTTCCAGAGCGTGCTTCCAAAACTCTACTGATGCAGGGAATAGGGATGCAAACTTAGGGCTCATGCTTCAGAGCTTATAAACAAAATCAAATTGTGGAGAGTGATTCGCTTCTGACAAGAAGCCCAAGCTGTGTTTATTGAGGAGAAAACTTCATGTGCAAAGGGAGAATCACAAGAGCTCCTCAACTTGAGCACAGCAGCACGCCCAGTTACAAACAATTGGCAGCTTTATAAATACACAGAAATCAGGTTATAGTTACAAAATACCATATACAGGTTTGAAATAGATGTTCTTCAGAAGCTTGTAACAGGCAAGAGATCCTAAATTCTGGTACAGAACACAAACCTTCCTGAGGGCTGTATTAAGCCAAATGAGCCAGTGCTCCACTCTAGGCATCTGTGGCCCAAGGAAGAACCCTGTGCTGTGAAGGCTTGTGCCAGCCTACACACATTCGGGTTTTTTGGGAGGCTAAGTGTCCAAAACCATCGCTTAATGAATTTATTCCAAGTTCTAGGTGTTTGAGTATCCTTTTTTTCTTGCTTTACAAAAGCAACGCTAACTGTACCTGGTACTCTCTCCAGTTTGCAACGGTTTTCTGCGTGCCACAGAAGAGAACTGATTTGGATACCAGAAACCCTACCATTATTTTTAAGTGCCATCCAACACCATCCTACCTTATGTCTTCATGCAGGGCTTGCTAATGTTATTTTTACTTTTTCAGTGGAACCTCTATTGTCATAAAATCCTCAGCCAGCGTTACTTCCTGACCATCTAACACCGACTCTGCCTGTCTCTTCAGTTCGGTGATGTCCGCATCTCCCTCGCCTCTCTGAGCAGCTGGTTTATACCGCTGACTGAAGTGAGTCAAAACCAATTTCTTAACTTTACACAATTTTGCAAAATCTGATGCCATTTTTGGGGTGCTATGACCGTGCTCCCTGGCCTTTTCCTCTTGGGAATCATCCAACGTGGCTTCATGTATCAGTACATCTGCTTCACAGCAAAGCTTCATGGCCGCATCTCCAACCACCCCTGAACAATCCCCCAAAATGCAGATTTTTCTTCCGGGAATAGGGTCTTCTAAGACATCTGAAGGAGAAATTGTTACTCCGTTTTCTAGAACGATTGCTGTACCATTCTTCAGTTTCCCATATAAAGGACCTGGCTGAACTCCTGGTAAACAAAGGCAAAAGAGACCGTAAGTATTATGAGGAGTTTCAAATTTTTTTAAAAAAAAAAACCACTTAAGAAGAGATACGCTATATATAGAGCTGTCTCACTGACATAATACAACCTCAATATAAATAGCAATTGATATTTCACACACTTCATACAGATAAAGAGCTTGCAACATTAGCAGGAAGTGTGTTTGAAGGAAAGCTGTATTCTTCATATTAAAGTCAATACAGTCACACAAATACACTGGCCTTATGTTCCCCTGAAAGCTACGCTGTGCTTTTTAAACTTTAGCATCTCAACCTGTTCGCTCATCCCGGTATGAGAATGGTCTGCAATATTAATTGGCGCTGGTGCTACACACCAATTCAGACTGCTGCATTGGTGTGAAGTATGAAAATGTCTTTAATGGAAAACGGAATTAAAATTGATTACGGAGAGATACAGCAGCTCTAAATTGCCAGAACCTCTAGGAAGGGGATCATAAAAAGATTTCAACTGCCTGTGAACCCACTTTTGCTACATTTGCTGAAAACCAGAGTCACTGCTCAGCCTGAACACATGCATTTAGGCATTTAAAAAATGAAAAAGAGGAAAAGTAAGTCAAAGTAGTTACCAAGGTCTTTCAGTTTCTGTACATTGAGTTTACCCGTCCGGGGCTTCTCTTCCACCACAAAGCCAAAAGAAGGAATGCGGTGAAAAAGGCGAAATGCTTTCAGAACTAGCTGCTCATCCTCAACCAGCAAGTAAGAGTTGTCTGCTGGATCCAGGTGGAGTATTCGCCCTTGTGCTCCCTGGGGAGCTATCTCATCTCTGTCCAAGTAAGAAAAATCTTTAAATTCTTCTGCAGGGCACTGGTCCCGTGTAGGTTCCAGTTCATGAACAGTGTAGGGAAAGAGAAGTTGCGAGTGGGAGAGCTCCATACTCCTCCATAGGAAGTTTCGCAGCCCTAATGGCCCGTAAATATCAACAGGGGGTTTGTTTGGGTCAGGGCTACTTTGGAGGCTAAGCGTACACAGCAGGCCAGGAAGTCCGAAAAAGTGGTCACCGTGAAGATGAGTGATGAAAATCTTGGTAATTCTGCCTATTGAACAACAGGAGAAGAAAAACAAATAAGAAAAAGATAGGAAAATAAGTGAACACCGTAACAATTCAGAAATAATCGCTTCTCAGCAAGAAGTAGGAAATAAGGAAGGAGGGAAATTAAAATAAAACCAGTGTTTTAAGAAACAAATCCCAAACCACAAAGTATTTTTCTTCCACGGTAGCGATAAATTTCCACACAAGATTTATTTTGGCTTGATTTGTCAAGACAAGACTTGCGAGACGGAAGTTTTAGTTGCTTCTTAGCAAAATGTCCTACAAGCACGGCACAGAATCGACTGGTGACGTCTGCCACATTAAAACGCAAAGAAGCGCTGGGAAGCGGTCGTGCTTTCATACATTACATGGGAACAGTGGACTAATGCGACATAAAAGTGGTATTTGTGTTGTTCTAGCACATGAAATGAACATAATTGAAAGAAAAAAAGTGCATCCAGTTTTGATTTCAAAGTTTTTTAAAGGGTAAGAACCCCATGGTTCCTGACTGGTTTGTTTTGAAAAATTGCATGTAAAAGATTTGGGCTTTGTTTCACGTCTGAGTTTGTCTCACTCCAGCGCTCAGGCACTAGGCCCTGCCTTTGCTCGATTAAAAAAGGCCAGAATTTTCTCTCACTATGGACATGTGTACTTTAATCAGGCTGCCTCAGTCTCCTCTGCTAGCTGAGTTCCCACTTCCTTGCGGTAAGGCTCTTTCTCCAGGATCTTTTAGGACTGAGCAATAGGAAGGACAGAATATCTTTCTTTTGAAATAAGAACAATTTAGTAAAAATCAGTGAATTTAGTAAAAATTGTCTATTCACTTGGTCATTACACCCCCAGACAGCTTCAGATTTAGGGGGAGCAGGAGGTTGGTTTTCTGTTTATAACTGGCAATTCCACCGTCCACGGTTGAAATTACAAGGCCCAAGAAATTAAAGCAGGAGAGTTTGGTTCGTGAACACAATTCGTTACCAAAGGGCAATCGAGGATTACTGCACAGCAGGTTCAGCAACTGCCACCCGCAGGCAGCACCGTCAGATGCTCACGCATGTTTAGTGCGTATTCAAATACCGCCAGCACAAGGACAAAGCATTTTGTTTCGGTCTCATGAAACTTCTTCCCCTTCCCTCATCACAGTACCTTTCGACAGCACAAACCTGCTTTGAGATGGCTCTTCATGAATTGCGTTTGAGTTCCCTCTCCGCAGTCGAAGAGCCAGCACTCTCCCTCCCTGCGAAGCACTAACGCCGACGCTCCTCTTGTTGGAGAGGGATATGCCGAGCCTGTGCCGAGGAAAGTTAGATCCATCGACATTTTGAGTTATGTCCGTGTGCCACCTGAGAGAGAGGTTTTGAGCCGCTGAACGTACGTATTTATGCTGGGAAAGAAACAAACATTTTTGCTTTAAATGAAGGCATCCTCCACACTTTAGCATGAGGATCAAATCCCCCTTCCCTTAAAGAATAAAACCAAAACCTCCCTGGAGTAGGGTAAGACTTTCAGACAACACAATATTTACAAGCAGGTGGTTTCCTTTTTACGTCCGTGGAAGGTTGTGAACACACGGCCCAAACGCAAGACGCAACCTTTGCTTATGACCTAAAGAAACAGCCCTTGCCAGTTGGAAATGCTCCAAACTTTAACCCCACTGTTCTTTCACCTTCACTTTATCTAAACTTTGAATTTTCCTGCCTCTGCTTTCCTCTACAAGCCTTTTCAGAATTACTAACGCCAAACAGCCGCTGCTGACATTTAAATGCCGTTACTGAACCTCAGGAGCGGGCAGCCCAGCACCGCAGGGGGAAAAGATTTGCTCCCCTCACCACAACTTCAGAGAGCACAAGAGGCGGGAGCGACCTGACTCAGCCTTTGCGATGGCATCCTTGGGAGCAATCGACGCCTTACTTCTCATCAGTGTGAAGTGAAAAACTAAATGCTACCAAACCTTTACCTAGCCTGAAGGCTGGGTGACCGATCACGGGACGCCTACTGCAGCAGCAGGAGCTATGCCATCAGCTGCCATACCCCGGCTGTTTATGTATCCGCTGTATTGTCCGGATGAGGAGCCTGGCTGGTCTGTAGGAGCAGGACAACTTTTGGAAAGCCGGGTTAGGAGCAGAACTTCCACGCGCACAACTCCCGATGCTGTCTTGCCTTACGGAGTGTGCTTTCTCCAGCTTTAAGTCTGCCCAGACGTAGCTCCTACCTTGTTTTCAGATGTGTTTCCACCTCGTTTCAGCTCAACAGCTTCAGGTACCTTCCAAGGAAAAGAAATTAAGCATTTCTCAGGTTTAGTTGCTTTCACAGGACCTGCCACAACCTTCCAAAGGAACGCAATCCTCTTCCCCGGGGGTGCTAGCAGGGTCCTCCCAAGCACACCAAGGCGCAACCCGCAATTACCTGACCTTGGGGGGGGGCAGGATAAACGCCCATCGCACCCTCAAAAGGCAGAAATAAACATTTCGCTTCCTTTTCCTCGGTGCAAACACAGATTTTATAACTTCTCCCCGGCCTGAATTTTGTGCCGGCGGGCTGGGACGTGGGGGCCCAGCCCTAGCACCGAGACCTGCCGGCCTCTGTAACCTCTCCCCACACGCTTCGCAGCCCCCCGCCCGCCGGCCCGTCCGCCCTCACACAGCCCGCCCTCACACAGCCGGGCTTGGCCGGGCCGGGCCTGGCTCTGCCGCCTGCCCGCCACCCCCCGCCCCGGGCCGCGGCCCCTCCGCCTTGCGGGGAACGGCCCGCGGCGGGAGGACGAGGCGGCCGCGGGGCCGGCGCGGTTCAGTCAGAAAGGGCGTGAGGCACAGGCCCGGCCCGGCGCCCCGGCCTCTCCCGCCCGCCCTCCCCGCCTACCTCCCGCCGGCGACGGCAGGCGGAGCCCGCGCGGCGCGGCCCGGCCCCACAGGCCGGGCGGGATCCAAGAGCGGGCCCGGCCCCGGCCCTGGCCCTGCCTCCGCCGGGGACCCGGGAGGGAGAGGGGCCCTGCGGTGCCAGGGGCTTTTTGTACCCGTTAAAACAGGGACGCGGATCCCCAAGTGCCTTTTAAAGAGGTGCTCGGTAAAGTGCCGTCAAACCGCTCTGGAAAACCAGTTTTGAGGGAAAAACTTTCATCGTTTTGCCCATACAGCCCCAGCACCTGTGGTGGTTGCTGAGCCTTTGCAGAAGACAAGATCCTTTACGAGAGACAAAAGTGGGGAAAAAAACCCCCAACATCAGTGATTTAGGCAAGCGCGTACTGATTCTGTATAGGTCAATTGTTATTTTTTTCAGAATAAACAAAATCGAATGTGATTTCAGCAAAGGGAATACATTTTACTAAGAAAATAGAAGACCGTAACACACATTTCAATAGTTACAACATTATAAAGGAGAAAAAAACACCACCACCACCCCGCAATCAGTTCACATTTAAATACAATTCTAGTATTCAGCTGAGCGATGACCCAACCCCATACAATTAGGGTAGAACTGTTCTTCTCACAAGCACTCCAGTACTTCTGTTTATTTGGGTAAGGTAGATATGTTTAAGATGGAAATAAATGCAAATGATTTTGCCATTTTATTTCTCGACAAACTCGCAATCCTAAAATTATTTTTATTTCCATTAGGAAGGAACTGCTTAAAGGATGGGTAAGCCAAAGTCAAAGATAGTGGGAGAGTTCAGTACAATCCAGCACCCCGCTTCGTGGAATATAAGGGAATATAAATGCACACCATCGGGTTCCTGCGCCGCAAGCGAGACGTCCGATGCGAGACAGCTTTTCACAGTCCACCATGCCACCAGGTACCGGATTCCCCATGTGCCATCTACCTGTTCACAAATGTTCCTCCGGAGAAGGCACGAATAAGCTGCATCCTCACCGAGTGCCGCCATTTGGGAAGCGGGAGGTCTAAAGCGTGCTGAATTTTCCTGGTGGTTCACCCAGAACAGCTGCAGGCTTTCCGATACCATGGTAATGTGTATTTCGGGAGCAGGTAGGTAGGTCAGGGTAGATCCACCCAGAATTAGGTGTCCCTTCACCAGCAGCAACTGCATTACAATGCTCAAATTCAGCTGCCAAGCGAGCACAATTAGAGCTTTGCTCTACATTTTCTCCTTGCTCCGATATTCAATGTAACACCAGTCCCTGCCTATTACGTATGGCTGTTATGAAACGGGATAGCAGTACGTGTCATCTTAAAAAGAATCCAAAAACAACAGTGGTTTTCTTAAACTCAGGAGCAGCACTTAGAGCTGAGACAGAACGGGAGGCCAAACTGAACTGTTCTTACAGTCCGATCTCGAGAGTCTCGTAGACACCTTTATCCAAATTACAAAGATGCTCGAATTTGCACCTCTGAAGTCAAGAAGTCCCGGAGCAAATGAAGAAAAGACAACTTGAATTTACTTTGGCCCAGAGTCAGCTGAACTAAAATTCAGGGTTGTAGCTGTACAACAGTGATCCCCATGCTCCTAGAGGAGTAGTCACTAAATAGGGCCGCTAATGAAAAACTAAAAGGTGTTGTTCCCATCTCTCTTTACAGTTACTACCAGAGGAGTGTGACAAAGGGTTACTTTACCCCCTCCTGCAGAACAGCGTGCTGGAAAAAAAAAAACAGTACAAAAACATGCACCTACCACAGGAAACCTGTTAAACACCAATCCACATGTGAATTGTCATGTCGTTTCAGGCTTGGAAAACAAAACACGTCATCATGAGACATCACTGTTCACAAACATGACCAAGAACGTATGTGACGTGTCACATTTGGGTTTTAAAATATAGCAGACACTAAATTTTAATAGTCTTCCTCTGTGCATCAGTTGTTGGCAGGCAGGCACACGTTTCAGGAACATAGAAACCCTTGCAACATCTTTGAACCAGAACACACATATTTCATCAAAAAAGGCTGCGCTGCCTTAGCTCCCTTTCTTCTCTCCCCCCTAGGCTGCCAAGAGGCTCAGTCCCGCTCCTGTGGATTTTCAGGAAGTAAGTCTTGGACCAGACCTGGAAAAGACTGAGCTACTGACCTCGGGGCGAGTTTGTGATCCTCTCAGAAGTGTTCTGTACATCCAGAACAGGATCCTCACAGAAGAGACATGAAAGATGGGCTTCTATACCATTTGGAGGGCAAAAGTCACCCAGGCTGTGTGACGAGCTACAGCAGTAATCATCCTTTAGGTGATGTATTTTTTTTAAAAGAACAGTATTAAGCTTAACTTACGCTATGCAGCATTACAAAATGCATCCTGGTTCCCTTGTCGTACTGTGGAAGAGAATTTTCTGCACAGATAAAGATCGGTAAATGCTTTTCAATAAGCCAGCAAATAGAAAAAAATCAGGTTAAGTAGAATACAAAAAAGGATAGTGTGGTTCCTTACTAAGCGGCAAGATTAGCAGTTGTAATTGATTTGAAAATTAATTAGATCTGACGAATACACAAAACCAAAGATGAATTGACATATTAAAAACCAAAATAATCTGAAAAAGATGAAAGGGAATGAAATGCACTTAAAACTGTATGAGCTGGCATGTTACCGGTTGCTAGTGGAAAACAACAGCTATACATTAAAGCTAAAATTCTGCCATGTCTATATTACAAGCTATAGATGATCCACAGAACCTGATTAAATAATGTCCATGGGTGCATATGCATAGATAAAGTCTAACTGGTACCACTTAGCTGCCGTAACTGGGACAGGTGAGAGAGAGACAGTCAGGCCTTTGCTGTTCCGGAGCTCCAGCACATCTACAGCTCCATCGGAGCAGTAGCTGGGGGCTCAGAGTCAGTTAAAGACTAGTCTTCCTCACCTGTGCAGTGGGATTTCCTGAAGAATTATGCAGGAACCCCACCGCTGGCCAGTTCTGAACAATCCCTCTTGGCATCTGCTTAAAGACAGGAGGGAGCCCGTGCCAGGAAGGGAAAGGACTGCACTTTGTGAATTTCCTGGGCGGTAGCTCCCTTTGGGAACCGAAACAACTCTTGCCCAAAGCAAGACCCCTGCTGCGTGCAGGTAATGCTATATCCCCAAGTGCCAGGCTTTCCTGCGTACTGTCAGTGCCCACTGATTACGAACCATGACTGCACTTCTTGCCTGGGGGATAAAAAAAAAATAAAATATCAGACTGAACGGATGGATGCAGATCTTTATTTTGTAAGACAGAGTTATAATTACGGACCAATTGCCCTGCCTCTGTGATCATTCTCAGCTGGGACACAAGATCAGTGCAAGGGGTTATTTTTGTTACTCGTCTGCCTAATTAGTACGCTGGCAGAAGCGAGGAAGTGTGCGTTCCCAATACACTCGAATCCAATGATGCAGAACTCCACTGACGCACTGCAACAAGCTGCAGCTAGAATTGGATTTTCAGAAGGTAAAAATAATTTGTACACTAAATAAATAATTTCTTTCAGTAAGATCACAAATTTAAATACAATAAAAACCAGGCATAGCAAAAATAGATGAAAAAAAGCATTCTTCGTAAAAACATCATAGGTGCGTGTTGGTCTTTTTTTGTACATATACTTACATATACAAGTTGCAAACCACATACGTTGCCCAACTTGGCAATGCAGCATTTCCAGCCCCACCAGGCAGCACTTTACCACAGTTTGAATACTCAGGCTTTTCCCCACATTGCTATTTTCTGTGTTTACGTAATCAGTCTTCTTTCCTCACTTAGGTAAAGCCTTCCCAAAAGTTTACTGTCCTTTTTATCTCATACATGAACGTAATTTTAAAAATCAGAGACTAGGCAGTCAGTGACAGAGACTGTGTCCAAGGGGGTGCAGAGACTATTTTCCCTGTTCTGTTTTGGACTTCTGCTGCGGAGACTGCATTTTCCAATATAAATGAGGATATGAGAGAGGTGCTTGCCACAGGTAAATCCTAAGCAAGCTTTACTTCATCTCTTTGGATTCCGGCTTCAAGTTTGGCAGCGTAACCCTTTTACACTTATCTATTTATTTATTTTTGTCCTTTTTTGCCTTCATGCAGCAAACTATGGAGCAGTACCTTATCTTTATTTCTGTTCCTGACACACCACTGTTATTACAGAGACCGGATTCAGAGAAATCACAAGACTTGTAACTATCGCTGTGTGTCCTTGCCTGCTCGTACAAAGTAATGGAGGGCACTCAAGCCTGATATGAACAAAATTAACAGGAATGCACATTGCGGTATCTGTATCAAGTGTGCAGTACTACTCATTGCAAGGGAAAATTCAACTTGCAGTTGTTTTTTTTACACAAAAAAACCCTGACAAATTAAACCTGTATACGGAGAGAGGAAGATGAAGTGATCACCTTCGAGCTTCTAAGCATGAGATCTTTCGAGGCCTGTATTCAAACTGGACTGAATATACCACACTGAGACCACAAGAAACGTTCAAACTTCTGTAAATGTGCGTGTCGATAGCTGCCTGTCACACTTTCTGTTTCAGCTTCATCAGCTGCCTGTGGGAGGTTTGTTCCAAGTGGAAGGTGAGTCCACTTAGGAGTTTTTGAGTCAGCAATGTCATGAAAGCATCACACACAAGTCTTTTTGTGAGAAAAAAGGTAGGCAAGGGAGAAAACAATTTAGCTTAGAAGAAACAGAACCTTGAGAAAATTAACAAATGAAATAAAAATCCTTTGGTACATCACCTTGGAATCCACTGTAGGAAATCTCCTTGTAAAAATCTCTAAAAGATTCCCGTAAATTACTTCAGATCCTGCCTTTACATGATAGAATTTATTACACAACAACATAGCTTTGTTTTTAAAAGCTATTAAGTGATTAATACTATTTTCAGGCTTTCCAAGGATAATTTTAACTAGTTCACATTTTTCCTGGAAGCAGATTTCACGCAACGATGGAAACACAAAATACAAACATTGCTGCAGATTCAACATGTGCACACCGCGCTGCTCCTCAAAGCACATTCAGAGAAAGAGAGCAGCCAATGCCACAAGAAAGTCTGAACAGGGGCATCTTTAAACATCAGACAAAACAGAAAGCCCGTTAGACTGTTAAATTTGTCTTAAACTGTCCTCTTTTTTTTTTTAGTTTTGACAAGTGCTCTCTGGTGATGTCACAGATAACGCCACGTGACAACACTTAGGGCAATTAGAAGACTGATTATTAAAAACAGAAATAAAATGTTCTGGAAATCAGCAGTGATGAACGCACTATAGTTCATCATCAACTGCATGTAGCTAAAACATCATTAATGGAATTCTTTAGTGTGGTGCCGGCTCTAAGCTAGAAATGCAATATCATTATTTAAATTAATTTTGGAGAGCTCACTCATTCCTGTGAGGGATGCCATCATCCATACAGTTTATCAGGTACTTGGGAGAAATCTACGTCGAGTGAAAAACCGAGTAGAAGGGGAAAAAAAAAAAAAGACAATAAAATGAGCGAAAATAAATTACAGGACTCAAAGATCATGATTAGAATTGGTCTGAAAGAGGGATCCCTGCAGAGTAGAAGATACCGCCCGAGGAGTGCCATCTTCTGATGCATCAGTGAACCTTAGATTCAGGCCAGTCATACACATCTGGCATGAAGGATTCGTATTCGTAGGTCCAGACCTTTGATCGAATGTAACGGTTCTTGTCTGCAGGTTCAGGGTAATGGAAAGCCATGTTGTTTGCGTATAAAAATTCCATAACCTGAAAAGTTAAACCACCATGCAGTTTGTGCCTTTTACTACATTCACATAACATCCATGTTTCTGCTGCAATATGTCTAGGACTCACAAACTGGGGAAAGGCAAACACCAAAGTCTTTTTACAACTCCTGAATGCCTTACCGGGGATCTAAAAAGTTAATTTTCAGAGATCAAAGGAGCATGATGTTGGCCCGTCATCACTGCCAAACTGAAGCATCCAACAAACTCAACATTTTTAGAAGTGGGTCTTTAATTAAGGGCACAAAGAACTGGGTATTTTGTGCCCAAGCACCTAGTGTTCAAGGGCCACGCTGCACAATTCAGCAGGTTAATGTACACATAAAACACTTTTAGTACAGTCCACTTTGATGCTTCATACTCACCTTGACAGCAATATAAATAGAAACTTCCCTGATATTTGACAGTGGAGGATAAAGTCTTCCTTGTGCAAGTTCCTCATCGGTCAACTGTTCTGTCAATGCCTGAATTAGAAAAACAAACAGGTTCTATTTACTGCATCCCAAACGGGATCAGTAACATGCTAAAACACCTGAGAGAAACAAGGTGCAGTGTTCTTACTACTAGAGTGCTCCCAAACCACTAGAATAAGGTGGTCAAATATCTCAAAATTCTCAAAGATCAACTCTGTAACCTGGGGCTATATCAGCAAATTCTCCATTTAGCAAAATAAAATCCTAACCATGGAAGTTATAAGCACAACATGCCTGCAGAACTGCCCCTGTGTTTGGCCAGTTGATTCACTGGTAGGTGCTCCTGCTCCAGCACGGAAAAGCAGGAGAGGATGGGAGCCTGGGGGCCACATGAATCCCTCACCACACCACCAGCTGTGGAACCCAGAGCGGGATGGGAGGAGGAGGAGGCGGCAGGCCTGCTGCCAGACCCGCAAGGCTGGGAGGCAACTTACACATGGACAAATTTCCTATTTGGGCGTTTGGTTTCTGGATGAAAAAGTTAAAATTGCAATGGAAGCCGATACTTTTCACAATTTCGTTTCATCAAAATCCGTTTTTTTTTTTTTTTCCCCTGTTGGGGAGGGATAAAACCAACAGAAATCAAGCAGGAAACCATCAAGTTTCAGCTAGAGTTGAGAAATTGCCCATCATGGCATCCACCATCATGTCAGAAGCCACAGCCTACTCTGCTTCCACACTTACCTTAGCAGCCTCTAGGAAAACCTTATCACTAATATGTCGAACACTGCTGAGGATCACAGCGAGAGCCACGCCTACAATAAAATTATTGCCAATTAGGGCCACATCAGTTTAAAATATGCAGCCTGCTGCCGAGAAGCTGCGAGTCATCTAAAATGTTATTTTTAAAAAATCTTCCCATAGCTTTCTATAGACATTTGCAAAACTATTACCATGTGTGCTAGTTATTTGCTGCAATAGGTGGCTTTTGACAAGGGGTCGGCGCTTAGCAGCTCAGGGAGGAAAGGGAGAGAAAGGGGAAGGCAGGGAAATAGCCCTAGTGCTTCTTTTGTACCCTCACTTGTGCAGACATAACTTCAAGAGGAGTATATTGACACTTATCTTCTCCTCCCCCCCCCAAACAAGCAAAAGAAACCCATAGTGCAGCTGCTTTCTAAGCCTTTAATAACACCCTTTTGTCTTCTTAGAAAGTTGGGTGCATGTCCCATATGTAGCCTCACATGCCTAACATCCATCCTTAACTAATTTTCTTTCATTCATTCTTCTAATTAGAGTTCTCAGCTTTAAATGCTGGTAACACCTCTTCACTAACTACCTAGTGTAGCAAGGGAACCCAAGAAGAGGTGCTACAGCCTAGTCTTCAAGATTAAAAGACGACAATTTTATTTATTACCTGGAAAAATATAAGCATTGTTTCCTTGGCCTGGTTTGAAGGTTCTCCCATCTTTCAGAGTCACCAGCTCAAAGGGACTGCCACTGGCAAACAAGCAACGGCCCTATTAAACAGAGGAATAACCACAGTCAGGCAGCTTCTAAAGAGCCAACAGGATGGAGCAAGACAGTCATTATGAAATGCAGGGACACCGGAGTCCTACAGCTCCCAGTCAGCTCTAGGACTGAGTCAGGAAGGTACTCGAACACGCAGCCAAATGCAAAAAGGCAAACGGCCCTCCTGAATGCAACTTGATTCAAGCACACACTTAAATCCCTTGCTGACTCAATTTCTACAGTCCCAGAATGACAACAACCCCAAACCCGCCCTTTCCAGTAGGGCCTGGAAGAGATACAAGAATTAGTAAGCATCTGTGTGTTTCTGCAGCTGCGGAACATGCAATGTTTCTGCAGCAAACATCTGGAAAGAAGAGAGGCAAGCATACACATTGAATTACGCAGCTTTCTAAGGAATGGAAGAAACCTATTTGTTTTATCCTTCGTTGTTCTTTAAAACAGCAAGGACTTAGAGGAACTACTTGCACACAAAATAAAATACTTGTGTGTTAACCATTATTATAACCACAACCATATCTCAGGAACTGTGGCCACAAGCCAGGACCCACCGCCGTAGGGACTGTACAAAGACAGCTGAATAATGGCCACTTCCAAAAGGAGACTGAAATAGAAGTACAGTAACAAAAGGTCATTTGTTTCCTGATGGGTGGGAGGGTGACAGGAGGGACTGCTGTATCACACTTCTATTACGGAGGAGTGAATAATGCAGTTTGCTTATCCTTCCCTTTGACAAGGATTTTAATCAGCACAAAATACTAAAACAAATCCAGTGTTTGGAGTGTGAACTATAGCCTCCAGATAAATGACCTGTTCCTCAAGCAGCAAAGCCCCTGTAAGCAAAAAATCTTCACTTTCTTTTGAGTAACAGGTTTAATAACATTACTTTAAAATATTTAAGGCTCCTCAGGACCACTGCATTTGAGAACAAATTACCAAAGCAGCAAAAGACTCGGGAACTATGTTTGAATGTTAGGGCATACCCATGACAATAGCCTTGATGTGTAGGGAGTAAAACATATGGATGCATTTGAGGACAGGACCAAAAGACAATGAAAATTAAAATACAAAAGCCCACATGATACACACTGGCAGAGGGCACTAAAGCACTGTCAGGCTTTTGCAGGTGCCATCTAGTGGAAAAAGAATAAGGAATAAAAGGTTAGTGACGATCTCTTTGTTTCCTTACTGACTTCCTAGTCTAAACCTAAGATTGCACACCAGGGTTAGGCTGTTCCCGAGGCCAGGAGACACATGGGGCTGACAGCTCTGATCCCTAATTGCCTGACAAACTTTGTTAGTTAAACAACAAAACCAGAGAGGATTTTCTACGTAATTATTGTGTCTTGAAGGGAAAAATATTATACAATTTGAAGGGCAACCTATGGGTAAACTGAGTACATTTCAGAGAACTAAAGAGCATTACGAAAACAAACATTAGATATGGAGAAAAGTCTCAAGAGCCAGAAACATTACAAAATTTACTAATAAGGACTCGAACAAAATTACACTCATTTATTTACTGACCAGTACTATTTAATTGTCCAAATAACCCATGTCTATAAATAATAACTTACTGAAAATGATGAATGAAAGGACATATGGATCCAATACAGGAAAAAACCAAAGATCCTCTCTACATTTGGCACAAACTTTTTAAAAACAGCACTATGCTCACACAGCTACTTCAGCAAAGACGTGTTACCACACCTGAATCTAACCAGCACTGCCTTGCTTCTGCATCTGGTAGTGACAACTACCCTGAGGTCCAGCTCCTCGGGACTCAACACGCAGCCATGGGGAACAAGTGAGCCTCTTCCCTTCAAACATCTATAGCTCTGTTGATGTTCTACAAAAAGTGCAAGCAAAAATTAGGCTGATTCTCCCTCTAATAGCACTGCTGGCCTCCTTCAGCCATCAGAGGTGCCAGTAGTTTTTACATTTATTTAGACCAGCTAAAGGCTTAGCTGTATAACTAACTCATTTATTTTCTGTCCAAGATACTGGAATTAAATTTTATATACTGAAACACAGCCCAACTCACTACTCTGGCTAACGTAAGATATTAAAGCAAGCGATATTAAACCATCTTCATTTAAAAGCACTCTCATTTACTATTAAAGGCTAAGGTCTAGATTTTGTCCAGAGGCTGTTATTCCTGCCTAGGGCTCACTCTGGACCTGCAAACCTCTGTAGGAAGAGTTCTCTCTGAGCTGATGGACCCAGTAACATGGAAGAGAATCTGGGAACCAACTGGAGACAATGGAGTTCTACCCTTCTGGGTGTGAAGCTAACGCTCCTGAAGTTGTAATGCTGGAAACCAAACCACATTGACAGTGGAAGAAAGGAGTTCATAGTTCTGCATCAAGAAACAAGGAAAGGTCCCCACCCACTCATTTTCAACATATGAGTCACTTGATTTGGGACTGTATTTAAAAAGAAAAAAAAAAAGAAAAGGAAAAAAAGCAGTCTTTTCATGAGCCCCACCCCTGAAGTCTGCAGGCAGGCCCTGTGGACAGGAGAGAGATCAGAGCTGGAGCCTACAATGTAAAGGAAAGGCACTACCAGCCATTTCAAAGTGTTAAAGCTAGCGCTCTGTCTGCCTGATGCTCCCTTGCCCCCCACCTCCTTCCCCTCAGGCTCTCTTCAAAGATGATTAGTTTTTATATAAAAAGTTGTGCAGAAGGATAAAAGGACTTGCTTCATTAAAGTCAAAGCCAAGGTCTGGATGCGCCGGTGATAGTGTTATTAAAAAAACCCACCCCAAAACCCCAACTTCCAAGCACCCCACAGCACAATGGCTTTGAGGCAAGAGTGCTGGAGGGGGGGGGGTTATTCTCGGTTCACTCATTTGAACATTTGGTGGTGCCAGTGTATGAGACACAGACATTGCAAGGGGCTAACAGAAGGACAGAGGGCCATCACAGGCCCCTGGAAGCACAGGTCTTCACAGGTTACTGCTAACGATAACGAGTTCTGGCCTGCAGACACTAGGAAATGAGTGAGTGCAAAGCAGAATTCCTGGATTGGTGCAAGGACATTACCTGCTTTAAGGATTTTACTCAGCCATTACATTTTAAAGGCTCCACCTAATCTCTATTACGATGTTAACATGTTGCTTTAAAACCCAAAATAATTAAAAAGCGTGGTGGGAAACAGTTAATTGATCAAAGCTATGAAACAGCACCTAGTGGTCATTCTTTTAAAAAGTAATAACAAGATTTAGGCTATTTCAAGCTTTGCAAAACGTCACTGTTTAAAAACCAAGGCTTCTTTTCAAATCATCTCCATTTACTTTCGCCAGAAGACAAGGAAGATCTGTATTATTATGTCAGTACGCCCAAGTAATAATAAAATAATTTGAGTTCTTGCATTCTCACACTCAGTAAACAGTTCTATCACTAAGTGCCAGTAGGTCAACATTCCTAAACATTACATACCTCCGTTAACGTATATGCTTCCTCTGCTGTGCATTCAGCTTTCACTGTAGGGTTACTTAGTGCAAATATTATGGGTCGCTCATTGATAGAGGCCATTGCTTTGATCACATCCTGAGAGAAGAGCCGCCCAGCTCCTGCAACTCCTGAAGTAAATGGAAACACATAAAAATAGAATCAATACTTGACTGCCTCGGGGCAGATGACAGCGCCTGCAGATTAAGTTCATGTCACCCCTGAAATCTCCCACTCAGAGAGAAGCACTGCAGGCTCTTCCAGCAGTGGGAGATGGAAACCAGGCACTGCTCTGTTAGTGGCTGCTTAAAATTCTCATTTTCCCAGGAACATCTAATTAACGTGTTCCAAAAGCCTATTTTACATGATTTTTTTGTATTGATCTGTGTAAAGAACACTGCCCTGGATAAGCAAGTGGGAACTGCGGGTTCTTCACAGATGATTCATCCTAGCTGGGTGTTAAATGTGCAGTTCCCTTGATACTGGTGTTTCTGATCACACCCAAACACATAGGTACAGATACATAAAAGCGATGTACATTTGTACACCAGCTACAAACATCAGGGTAGCCACTCAGCCAAAACCCTTTTCTTTTCCAAATAAATCATGTGCAAAGGAAATTGCAGAGTTGTACCAGGAAATACCTGTAATCCCATCTGGCCTCTGCATTCAGCCACAGTTATAAATCAAATACCTACGTATGTCAGTGACCTAACAGGTATTGGTGATCTGCAGTATGGAACAGCTCCTTCAGACCATGCTGCTGGCAGATTCTGGCCAGAGAAGCTGACTGGGGGAAGGAGGGTCAGAAAAAAAAACAATTACTCAAGTTAGGGACCTCCTGTAAAGCAGAAAATGCTCTGTTTGACTGCTGTCTCCCTTGCTGCTCGTGTAGGGAATGTGTCTGGGAAAAAGGTTTTATTTTTTCTTTCTGTGCCCTCCACAACCTCAGTTCATTGTGGCTATGCAGCCCCTGAGAACATGCTCAGAGTTTTCCAAAAAAGGTCCAACATCAGCTGGACAAGGACTAGAGGAAGCAGTTAATGAGGACACAAGATGCAGAAGGAGCACCACAGCTGCAGTGCAGGATGCACTGAGAGCTAATCTGCAGCTCGGTGTATTTTCAAGGAAAAAGTGGACCTCACTTTTTGCCACGTCAGCAAATTATATGCAGCAAATAACCAAGTGATGGGAACACAGAAACAAAAAAAACCTTACTTACCAATGATAGCTGAAGGCCGAAGTACATTCACTGCCTCTACAAATGTCTTTGGTATCTGCTCTGGAGCTTGATGCGTAAATGGTTCTTGATTGGAATCTACCTTTTGTTCTCGGCCCTAAAAAATAAATTGGAGAACAAGTCTTATGAGGAGCAGCTGAGGGAACTGGGGTTGTTTAGTCTGGAGAAGAGGCTGAGGGGAGACCTTATTGCTCTCTACAACTGTCTGAAAGGAGGTTGTAGTGAGGTGGGTGTTAGCCTCTTCTCCCAAGTAACAAGCGATAGCACAAGAGGAAATGGCCTCAAGTTGCACCAGGGGAGCTTTCAACTGGATATTAGAAACAATTTCTTTACTGAAAGAGTGGTCAAGCATTGGAACAGGGTGCCCAGAGAGGTGTTGGAGTCACCATCCCTGGAGGTATTCAAAAAACATGTAGTTATGACACTTTGGGACATGGTTTACTAGGCGTGGTGGTGTTGGGTTGATGGTTGGATCTGATCTTAGAGGTCTTTTCCAACCTTAATGATTCTATGATTTTATGAAAGTTGATTCTTTCTGTGAGGAGGACATGGAAAGCACTGGCCATCTGTACTGTGGTATTTCAAAGCATGGTGTACCCCTACCTGAACCAGTAAACCGTATTTGTCAAACATCCATATCCTCCTGTAGGCTTCCTCAGCAGAAACGCCGCTTTCCATCATAGCCATAACAATGAGGTTTGCAATTCCCAGGGCAGCCTTGTGGATAAAAGGACTTTGATTTTTAACAAGTCACAAAAGGGGTCTCTCATCACAAACTGTTCAAGATCCCCACAAAAATCATTTAGCAAGTCAGCACTGAAACACAAGCAATGTTTGCCTAAATGGGGCCAGACTCCCGGGATCAACAGCATCATGTCTTCAGGCAAAAGAGAGGGGTGTCTCTCCCGGGTACTGTGCCTGTACCAGTTCAGCAGCACAATAAAGCAGCCCAACCAGACAATAAGAACAAGTTAGTGCTGCAGCCCTCCTGTCAAGAAACCACAGTGAGGTGTCTTGTGCCCAACAGCTTTCCGAATCCCTCTCTGCTCCTGCTGCCTGTGACAAAGGCCTTGCAGACAGAGGGCAGAAAGTAGATGCTGGCAGTGCTTCCCTCCACGTCCCTTCTCTAGGCTTGCTGCACAGGCTGCTAAGTCTGGCAGGAGAAATAAGGTAGAGGGAAGTGCAGAGCAGGGCTCAGTGCTCAGGCAGCAACACAACATCGGACAATTAATGCAATCTCGACCTTCCCCAGCTGGAGAAATTTTCAGCTAATTAAGTTATTTTGTCAGCACCATAGAAGCAATTTTGCTGACATACCAAGCAGCATGGTGCTGGTCCTGACACTGCTGCCCCAGTAACTAACCAGTGTCTGCTGCAAACAGCCGCTGATTTAACCCGCTAAGAAAACCACTGTGTAATTCTCTCCAATGCTATAAAAATCGAGACATTCTTACCCCCTTTCTCACTAAACCGTAATTTTATGGTAAATTCCCCTTCAACTACACGCAAGTCCCTGACGCTGTCGTCAAGTCTGTGTAAGAAAATGAAAAACGCGAGTCCTTGCAAATGTTAAACACCTTTCAAATAGTCATCTTTAAGCAGGTAGTCCCTCCTGTTCATGTATTTCAGCTGGCCTTATATGCAAGTTCTGCAATGGAATTCAGAGAATGTGACTCTCCACAAGTCCCACAGAACCAGAAAATATACAGTTCAATCTCTTGTTGCGCTAGAGCCCTTAAAAGAACTCACCTCTCCTGCCCCAAGGAACAGCACTTTCTGCTCTGCAAGGGGTTTACCGGTGGCTTTCTGAGCTGCCAGCAGTCCTGCCAAGGCCACTGAAGCTGTCCCTGTAAAAACAGTACAGATCTGAGAAGAGCTGAACAGATCTGCATGGCTGATTATGGTTTTAGGCAAGGTTTTTGCATATACATTAAGGAACATAAACAAAGGGTATACCTTGAATGTCGTCATTGAAGGTACAATATTTCTCTCTGTATTTTCTTAAAAACCGAAAAGCATTGTGGTTTCCAAAGTCTTCAAATTGGATAAGGGTGTTCTGGCCATACCTACAGAACATGGCAAATGTTCCCATCACTAGACACATAAAGAAATAAAATCCTTTTATAACAAATCCTGCAAGTAATCAATCATCTTTGGAAAAAAGATGTCCTGGGGCCTTTCACTGCTTAAAACAGTTCCATCTTCGTTCTGTGCATATTTAACAGGTAACTGCAAGCAGCATGTTCCAGGTCACAGACAAAAATCACTATGGAGTCAGAAATACAGCCATGTCTCTGACTTCTAGTCCTATCCTTGTTCCTTAAACGACTGTTTCAAGGACAGTGTGTTATGGGGTTTTTTTGCCAGCAGTTTTGGCCATCCTTCCGTGCAGAATATTCAGTGTCATACCTGTCTGTAATGGCTTCCATAAATTCATCAATTAGGTCATCATAGACCTGCGAGCGATCCCTTTTTTGGTATAGGCCCATATAAAATGGATCTTTTAAGAGTGTCTGAAAAAGAATAAATCAAAGACAGCAGCAGGATGAATCACTTCCTCAATATACACTTTCCAGAGTTCACGGTAACACATTTCACACCAAAGATACTGCATTTATATAGCCACTGTAACTGCCTCTAGTCTATATCAATGTTCAGTAATTTCAGCTGGCACTTGAGGTTGGTGATGGCTGCTTTGAAAATGGAACAAATCGATACTGTGAACAATAAACTGCTTTAATAAATCTGATTCATGTTTCCAGCTTCTTAAAGTCAGGTCAACCCAACTGTCTATTTTACAGTATTCCAGCGTTCAAATTATTTCCAAATGCACCATTTCACTGACAAATTAACTGACATTTTTCAATCACTGACATGGAACTGTATAGCATATTCCTAATCACCTATCCCTTACATAAAATATTTGGTTTTATCTTAAATAAAAGTGTTCAAATAAAAATCTTCTCTTACAGTACTAAATACTCTTAAATAGATACTTTTCATAGGGATAAATTATGGCAGGCAAAGTTCGGTCAAACTCACTGTATTATCAGTCCCAACGTCGATGCACACAGGCAAGCATTTATCTGGATGTATCCCCGCACAAGCAGTATACAAACACAGTTTTCCTACTGGAATTCCCATCCCATAGACACCTAGGTCTCCAAGACCCAATATTCTTTCTCCATCAGTGACGACCACAGCCTGAAAACAAAACCAGGTGAAATTATATATGATCAGTGAAATTTATAAAGTTTAGAGCAATACCAGTTGGGGTTTTTTTTCCCCCAGGCAAAAATTCAGGTATGTGTTTGCACAGTCAACCAAAGAAGAGACTGCAAGGAATATTTTATTTGAAGCAATAATGCTAAGTGTTAGAATCAGCTATGCTCCTTTTTCTTTGCTGAAATCCACTGCCCAAATCCTTGAAAGCTAAGTGGGAAGACTCCAAGCTGCCACGTGGAACTGCAGCTTGTAACTCGGGTTTATGATTTCCACTTGTAAATCCAGACATCAAAAAGTTTCTGTAAGTATCGTTCACCTCATCTCCCCTTGTGGTTCTCCACCCAGCTGGGTCATACGGGATTTAATGGAAAAATCTGGGCCTCCCAACTACCACTTCTGTGTCCTAATTTGAGGACAAGATCACCTCTTCTGCTATGTAACACAGTAAGTAAGACCCAGAGGTGCATCTTTCCCCAAAAGGTGGAATAATGAAGTAAAATAAAAAGTTTGGCAACTCTAGTTCTCCTCATCGCTGTTTACTCAAACCATAAACCTCATACTTAGGACAAAACATTGCTCTTCAAGATTACGCTTTACCTTCATTAGCCTTATTTTGCCATCATTGTCAAACAGCCAAGGATGCATTATTTAGTATTTCCATTAAATAACAACAAATCTTAAGCAGCTCAACTGAGATTAAATAACAACTAGAACAAAAAAATCATATGGTGGGAATACCTTAACGTCATTCTCTGGCCAGTTGTTCACAATTGACCTTATATGGCCTCTGTCTGAGATGGAAATAAATAATCCCCTGGAAGAAAAAAAAGAAAGCAAGAAATATTTTATGGGTGGCAGTTGGAAATTTCACCTGGCTTTGTAAAACTAAATGTCAAACAGTACAATTTTCTTAAAATTGAAAGAGCTGCGATCGCTGACATAAATCACTCAAAGGACGATTTCTAACACACAAGTCTATTCAGCTACTTCGACACTCTAAAATAAGAACACAGAGAAAATACTTTTCCTGATGCTACCTGGATTTGACACTACTACAGATATTCACCTTTAATACTCCTCTAGGGCAAAACACCTCTGGTATTAGCATCAGACATGGCAGGATCTATGCTCCCCTGTAAGGGTACGAGAAGGGAACACGATCCTAAGCCTGGCTTTACCTTAGTGTATCTCCATTCACAACATTACATGAGGCAAAGGGAGGGAAAAGAAAAAGAAGGACAGGGACTGAGCATACTGTCTTCTTCAAGACTAGGAGGAGAACAGTGCTTCCCACTGCTGAGTGCTCCTCCATGGGAACATGGGAGGGGAGGCAAAGGAACAGAGGTGAAGAGAAGTGCCTGTATTTCTTCTGCTTGAGCAAGCCCTCGGCGGTTAGGAGGAAATGAGGCATGAAAGGCTCAGCAGAGGTGGTAACAGATAAATTACCAACACTTGGAACGTGCTGGTTCTTGGAAAGAAAGGGGCACATCCTGAGTTCCAGTCCATGCTGCTGTTTCTTGTACAGACAGCTTCTAGAGGGGGACAGTTTTCAGACTGGCCTATAATACATACAGAGACGTGGAAGAGGAAAGGAAGCATGTGAGAACTAAGAGTACATCTTTCACATCCCCTTCCCCAGATCAGGAGCAAACCCATGAGTTTCTTACTGTCTTTGTCACAGGAGCCGCCCTTCGCAGCCGAGTCCTCATGGCAGCGAAGGATTAGCCCTTCCTCCACGCAGCACTAAAGCCCTCAAGCAAGAGGGCTCTAGAAATACACATAGAATTGCAGTGAGAGTATCATGGAAATGAGCTGAAACGACTGCCAGTCTGAGCTGGTCTCCTCAACACAGAGCTAATAACTGGAATGGTTGCTTTGAAGCCACCACTCAACCCTAACCAGATCCCAGCCAAGTGTATTTACTGTGTCAGAATAACTGAAAGCTGACTCCTGGTAGCAACTGCTTTAACACAGGGACTATCTGCACCCAACAGAGTCTGCTGAGCTACCATGGGTCGAGCCTGCCTCTCTCTGCTTTGCCAACATCTCTCCTCACCCATCACTCGCTGGCCTCTGCTCCTGCACCCGAGATACCAGGCTGTGCCACTCTGCAGAGCGTCGTGAGAATCTCTCCGGCACTGGGACCCTTTGCTGCCAGCAGGAACATGTTGGTCACAGCTTCCATTATGCCAGGACGGGGGTTAGCCTGAGCTTCCCCCAGCAAATCTGCCGTAGGGGTGCGCATGCACTCACATTCCTGCCTCTCTGCGCAGGCTGCGTGCAGGGGTGCGTTTAATGGTGAGCTACCCCTTTACTGCCCTGAACTGGCACAACTCTTGTATAACTGAGTCCAAATGAAAATTAAGTAAAACACTTCCAAACCTTGGGCAAGTATATAAAGAAAATGATAATAAAAGTATTTATTGTTCTTACTTTGGTCTCCTGAAGATGTGTCCGTACTGGGAGCAGGCAAGGCCTACTGTTGGTGTGTATACAATTGGCATTAACCGCTCAATATCATCTTGTAATACCCTATAGAATAATTTTTCATTTCTCTCTTGGATTCCCATTATGTAGATATACCTGGAAAAAAAAAAAAACCAAAACAAAACCCCACTTGTTTCACATCTATGCTTATTTAAAATAATGTAAAAAAAGGTCAAAGCAAACCCCAAACTTGCTTCATATTATTTCTACATGAAATTCCTGCTTCCACTCAAGTCATGCCTTAAGCACTAAACAAAAGTTGGAAAAGAGAGAGTAGTAGCACTAAAAAGCTGAAATACAACTACTGGATATGACATAACCATGCATGCTGACAACTTAATGCACAAACATGCATTGCGATAAAAGATAATCCATGGATTTATTACAGGATGCAGCTGGGAGTCTCATTACTGTTAAAAAAAAATATCAGTGAAAGGATTTTTCATCCCAAAAAAGTAAGGTCCTGAAAGTAACGTCTTGTTAATCCTAACATGAACACAGTTGTAAAACAAATTAACTCCTAACAAAAAGTTCATTTTGAAGGACTTACCTAGGTGTGTAAATTAAACCTGCCTTTTTGCAAAGTTACCTACCAATCTACTGCGTATTAATTCATATTCAGTCTCGCTGACCCGACAACATAAAGATAATGAGTTAGCGATTTGTCTTAGGCTACAACAACTGGGCGCTTTGCCAATACAGACAACATGACCATTTCAGATCAGCAAGTGACCTAATGTGGATTTAAAAGTCATCTTTCGGTTTTCATGAGAACAAAAGAGTTTTGATGTGGCCCAGTAAGCCTCAAACCATTCCAGTGCTCCTCTCGACTTTAGGAGACTGCGTATTTTCACAGGTAGATACAGACACGCTGATATGAAAATAGTAACAGGATGCTAAAAACATGCCATTCTAAAGAAAAAAAAAAAGAAATCAAATAAAAATCCTTCACTTTTTTCATCAAACCAGTGGGTTAAACAAACAAACAAAAAAGATTGGTATTAAAAAATTACCCATTATGAGACTCAAAATTCTAAACCTGTAATTCCTTTCTAGCAGTTACTAGCTTCACTCTCACATATTTTTCTAGCATGCACCAACTGCCCCCTTTCCCCCCTCCAATACCTCTGTGCTCTAACAACCTGCCACCCAAATCGTATGTATTATAGAAATACATATTTACCGCAAGGTTTGCAGCTTTGTTAGTGGCTAATTTGTGCACATTCTTTTTCCTTACCTTATGACTACAAAATATAAGAGAAAAAGCTCCCCGACCTCATTTAGCCACGTGATGAACGCATGATTGATGAAAGCAGTTTTCTGTGTAAAAGGGAAAATAGCCTCCAACAACTGAAAAACCCAGTGGAGGCACAGAAAACTTGTTTGGTTATCCTCGTGAAACATTTTACAGCAATTTCCATTTACTTGCATGACAAAACAAGGCCAGAGAAGCGCTTACTTTTCCAAGGGGTCAGTCATTTTTGCCAAATTCTTATGGAAGCGTAAGGCTTGAATGTCTTGTGTCTCTATTTTAGGAGGTAGAAGTCCTTGCAACCCAAGCATCTGTCGTTCGTGTAAGGTAAAGGCCATGCCCTGAAAACAAGAGGGGTGACAAATAATTAGCAGTTTTTCCTCTAGCATTTCTATTTATAATGTCTTTCTATTTACTGTTTCAGACTACCCACTGCTTCCTTTTCTCCTGGCAAGTGCCACAGAAGGCGAGGTTTGGATATAGTTGCCTCTGCTGGGGTTCTCCTCATCCTTTGTGGGTATCCCTTTTGACCATAGCTTTTCCACATCTCTGAGCCCTTGTGCCCTTTGCCAGATTTCATTTTTGTCTGTGAAACTGGAAAACAGTTAAGAGATCCCGCTGCAGACAGGCTAAGGTCTAAAAGGAAAATAACAGCTGCTTCTCACATTGTTTCATAGGAACATAAGGTCGACAGAACACGTGGGTCACCCCCTCTGGTCCCTACAACCACAGATAGCAACATTTAGTCCAGAGAGCTTTCTCTGAATTGGTCCATTTCCTGCTTTTTTCCCCACGTATTTTCGTTAATCCAGCCAGATCCCAAAGTTACTGAACTGCCCTAATACTTCTACTGAGATTACGACTCAACCCAAATCCTTCATTTTTACAGAGGGCTAGAACGAATCTATTCTCCTTCAACTGAAGTTGTCTACTATCGAAAAAGCCTCATTTGTAACAAATTCAGTTTCAGAAGAGTTGAATCACAAAAACACCCCAGCATTTCCATTCTTCTCTGTTTCCAGGTGGATGAAGAGTTTAATTTATTGTTATGGAAATACTAATTTGAATTATTTAACAAAAACATTCAATAAAACTTGGCTTTTCACTCAGTACACCCCGCTGTGAGCTACCTGCTAGCGGAGACATCTTCAGAAGGCAGCTAACTTGAGGAGTAACGTTGCAAAAACGTTAACCGATCCCAGTCCGGATTCACAGCCAACCTGGCTCAAAGCGCTGACCCCGTTTCCGACAACTGACCCCGTTTTAAGTTTGCCACTTCCAAAACAGCAATGGTAAACTTTCCCTATTTCAGTTTATCCGACAGGGTCAGTTCAGTGACTGATTGAGTCAATACTTGCGAACGCAGGAGCTGAAAGCCCTGGAAAGCTTTTGCTGTGCATTAATCTGTGAGCAAAAGCAGAATCTGAAAGGGAAAGGTCCGCTCGCTGCAGTATTTCGGGAGGGAGACAAAAAACATCAGTTCTGTTCACAAACAATGCTTCCTTTGATTACGAAAGCAGCTAGATTAAAAAAAAACAAAGCACATTTTCTCAAATTTCCCCACGCTGGAAGCAGATTCTTACTGCCAAGTTAAAAAAAAAAAAAAAAGGTTTAAAAAGCTTCCTAAAGTTTGTTTTGTGCCTTGTGATAACACTCCAAATTCCTCCTGCTACCAGAAAAATCACAAGAAAAAAATTAGTATTTTTCCACTTCAGAATAAAAGGCATAAATTCAGATGAGAATATATATATTTCACCTCTGCTTAGGTTTGAATAGACTTTCACAGGTATTTGGAGAAAGCACGCCCATTAATACAAAAATCTCTAATTTAGATTCTATATTTGAGTGTAATTCCTCACACCTGAGTGGTTTATAACGAATATAAGTTCCTCCTTAGGAAAAAACCATAATTAAAATAATTAATAGCTTTACATATTTTTTCCCTTTGCTTATTTAAATCACATTTTATATCAGTTGTTTTGACTATACTGATTTAAGCAGCCCACCTGCTTTTCTCAACTAATTCTACGCTAGGTTCTAAAGTAATAAAATATTTGAAGAGGTAGAAAGGGCAAAAACAAGAACAAACCCAAAAAACTTCAGCGTTTTGCAAAAAAACCACTTGCAAATACTTTCTTGCAAAAAACTGTATTTAACCCTAAACCAGATCAACGCTTTGGTTTTCTGACAACCTTCCATGTAATAGATTCGACATTAAATACTGAACTCAATTTATTCTATCTGCGAGTCATTTGCAAACCGCTGTTTTCTTTCCTCATGTAACTGTTATTCTCCAGTGTTCTTCACAGAATTCCAGAACGGCAGGGGTTGGCAGGGCCCTCGGGAGGTCACCCAGTGCCACCCCCCTGCCCAAGCAGGCTCACCCAGAGCAGGGGGCACAGGACAGCGGCCAGGCGGGGGTTGAAGATCTCCAGAGAAGGAGACTCCACAGCCCCCCTGGGCAGCCTGGGCCAGGGCTCGGGCACCCTCACACTCAACAAGTTCTTCCTCACATCCAACTGGAACCTCTTCTGCTTCAGGTTGTGCCCATGGCCCCTTGTCCTGGCGCTGGACACCACTGTAAACAGACTGCTTCCGTCCTCGTGACTTCCACCCTTAAGATATTTGTAGGTGTTGATGAGGTCCCCTCTCAGCCTTCTCTTCTCCAGGCTGAACAAGCCCAGCTCCCTCAGCCTTTCCTCCTAGGGGAGATGCTCCAGTCCCTTTATCATCCTTGTTGCCCTCCTCTGGACTCTTTCTAGGAGTTCCTCATCTTTCTTGAACTGGGGAGCCCAGAACTGGACCCAGTGCTCCAGGTGGGGTCTCACCAGGGCAGAGCAGAGGGGGAGGAGAACCTCCCTCGCCCTGCTGGCCACGCTCCTCTTAATACACCCCAGGATACCATTGGTCCAAAAGTACCTGTCAATACATTTCAGATGATGGCTTATTTCTGAACTTTTTTACCCTTGCTGCTGGTCTTTTGCTGGGTGTAACAGTCACTTTAGGTCATTTTTCTGAAAACCAATTCAAATAAACCAAAACCTCCACTGAGAACGCAACCATGCAAAAGCAGCACCGTCACGAGAAAAAAAAAACACATGAGGAACACACACTGAACGCCGTATTTTTTTTTTTCCTGTATTGCAAAGGCTCTACTTTAGTTTCACTTCTGCGTACTTCACAAGAAATACTGAGATTCTCTGGGAATGTAAATGCATCTGCCCAAGTTGCATGGAAGCGAACCACGCGAACGCGCATCTCGGCTATCTTCCCCTTTTCCTTATCTAGCCCCTAGTTTGTTACCATCAGCAGTTTATGCCTTTTTAAAACAAATGTTTCTCAACACAAACTGTTCTTGCAGTGCAAGGGATTTAGGATACAAAGCTGAGGACAGCTGATAAACATCAGTAATATTTTGACTGTTACTTTAGGCACTACAAAACCAAAAATTATGCCAACATTTTTACGATATTAAGAAGGGGAAAAAAGGAAAAGCTTAGCCTCTTTTCAAAGATATATAAACACTGGTCAGTAAAGCCACTAATGTCATCAGTTTAAGGCATGTCGAAGGCCAGAATCTCTTCAGTGGTACCATATTGGCTACACTGACATTTTATTCTAAACCAGCTGAAATACCTCACTAGCAAAACCCACGTCCTGGCCATCAGAAACTCTCAAGTCCCTTAAAAATAAAGTCCACCTAATGTCTAATTTCCACTATTAACCTGACACTGGGACATGGCTTTTCCTTAATTTCCCTGTACAGTGAAACCAGTGACCTTAAACTGCCTGGGTCCTTAATAATATCAAATGAGCCCTGAGCAGAACAGCTACCCATCTTTATTCAGTTTATTCGCATTTTTTCCAGTCTATAGGTGACCTGGTTTTTCAGTGTATCTGGAGTTACAATAACATTAAAGACAGGGAATTCTTTAAGTGGTACTAAGTACTTCCAGCTGTTTATTTATGTGACAATTAGCTCTTACCACATTAAAACGTGCTTTAATTTTTGCCCAGACCTAGCTCAGGAACCTGAATGCCATCAGCCTCCATACAGAAATTTAATCCTCGTTCCAACTAGAACAGAACAAGTTTAGTCCAGAGCAGCTCTATAAAAAACCCAGAGCCCTTCCAACACTTGCTGTATTCCCATTCATTATCTTTGTCCATGACCGTCAGCTGTCTCTCATTTTGGATTTGGGATGGTGCCTTGTTTCCCATACAGCCCCTCGCAGGACAGAGATTTTCCTTAAATTAGCGTGCCTAGGAGCTGCAAGATTACGAATTTCCTAGCCTTTCCCCTCATTTTATAAACCCCAGTACAGTTTGACAGAGCCAGCGATCAGTTCCCAGTGAATGAGGAAGCACTCAGCAATTTGCAGCACTGGGATTGATGTCCTCAAAGGCACCTAAGAGCCCCGCACCTACCTAAGGGCCAAATTCCCCCTGGTTTCCACTGGGATTAAATGCCCAAATACCGTAATGATTTGGGTTTAAGTCACAGGGATCACTTTTTGCTTTCCTTTGCCCCAAGTGCTAGGTGTCCTTTCTCTGAGTGTTATCCACTGACTTTCACTTGGATTAGTTTCCTTAATCCTCTTTACAGCTCAGAAAAAAAACAGGCGTGCCTTCTAAGGTAGTACAGACAAAGCAGGGAGTGCATCTAGGAGAAAACCCAGCGCACTTCAAAGGCCACAAATGAATGAATTAATACGCATGGAGAAATTTATTGCAACAAAACCAACGTGCTGCCGTGGGAAAAGAAAAAAAAAAAAAAGGCAAGTAAAATGTGTTGACAGTTTTTTCGTTAAGACAAGCTCACACTGAATCACCACATACTGTGCTTTTAATCCACAAACTATCTGGCACTGGGACCTCACTTTAGCCCTACCAACTGGGCTCTACTACACAAAGCAAGTAGTGCTATAAATACCAGCATATAAAAATTCTAGTTGCCTAGTTTGCATGAAGGCGAACAGCAGACCCGAATTCTGCAAGCGTGATTTTTATAGCACCACTGGGTAAGTAATACTGAGAGGTTTCTAACCAGAGAAGTACTAATGGTGATAATTTTTTCCCCACCTGCAAAGTCTTAAAGGCATATATGTAGGAGGGGATCCTTTTACCTGATACCATAATCACTCTCAAGCATTCAGAAAACCTGTAGAGTTTATAACTTATAACCCATTCAAAGCCCCTGATAAAGATATAAATGCAGAATATATCCCAAAATGCCACTGTTTGGAAAATGAGTTAGCCTGCTTCACCAGGAAGATTTAATCAAACGGTTTTCATGTAACTTCTAATCATTGTTATAACATATTCAGCAGTATATTGCAGGCTTCAAAGTAGCATCACAAACGTTTTTAAAATGAAGCAGATTTTACATTGGATTGTGGGCTGCTTCTCTTAACTCTGCTTCCTTTTGCTAAATCACAAAGTTCACTATTGCACATGTCTCCACTGGGCAAATTAATAAAGTTCACTCATATGAATCAAAGGTGTATTTGCTATCTCAGCTATAGATTCAAAGTTTCTCTGTGTTTATGAGAACAATGTAGAAGATTAAAATCTCCCTCTATTTCTTTCCTCTTTAATTTTTTAAACTCAAGTTCCTATCTTTGTTCTTCTAAAACCAGCATAGTATATATACTGGTACTCCCTGCTGAGCTGTGAAATGACCCAGACCTTCCCCATGTTATTAAGCTTTTAAAGACCTTATCTTTCTGCAGACAAAGATGCCACCAGTTCTTGTACCACCTCTGTACATGTGGAACCAGACGTAAATAACTTTGGCTGCTGAACCTGACTTAGCTAACCCACAGCAGCTCTCATTTACTCACGATGTGGCTTCACCTAAAAGCATTCCTCTGTAGAAAATAGGAGAAAGTGAGAAACAGAAAGCCTTTACACACCAGCATGAAAGTCATCCAGCTTCTCTAGGGTTTGTTTCCAAGCACCAAAAGTTATGGTAAAGCTGTACACTGCAAATCATGAGCACAATGGACTGAAATGGTTTATCTACACCCTACAGCATCACTGAACACCTCAGACATTTAATTGAAGTGCTATTTTTCTAACTGAGCAGACAGCATTGCTTTTGTTCTCCTTTAATGGCATTAATCCCACAATTAAAAAAAAAAAATCAAAAAAATTAATGAATTAAAATTAAAAAAAAGACAGCTTCCTTCTTTCCTCTACCCACCATCCCAGCAGCTCACAAGTCCTGAGCAGAATAGGTGATCTAAGTTAAATGAGGTGCAATACTACCTTGCCACCTTTGGCACTTGCAGCACCTTTTCAGACAGATGATAAAAGCTCGTTACAGATTAAACAGTTCCATCTTTCCACATTTAATTCCCTTTAAAAGCATGCAGATCTCAAGGAAGTCGACAAAAGCTGCAGATGCACACCCGTGCAACCTCCATCCAACAATCCCTCCATCTCCAAAC
>JADKXX010010275.1:0-12218 GCA_017310255.1 Butorides virescens | reverse complement strand
TCCTGCCTTCTAGGATCCTTCTTGGTGACTGATCAGAAACTGCTGGTAGCATTTCAAGCACTGCATTTCTTAGCGATGTGACAATTGCCATTTGCAGTACATCTCCACATCCTCTTTATCCTGGTTTCCCCAGAAAGGCAGATGTATCCTACACCCTGGCTGCTAAACCCAACCGAGAGTCTAAAAAGTATTAAAACAAGAGAAATCAAAGGTGTCAAAAAACAGGGTGGTAAGAAAGGGCAGGGGAAGGGGCATGGGAGCATCTGCTTTTAGATCTTCAAGTTCATACAATCTTTCTTTGCATTCTCTCATCCTATCCTATTTCTTTTGTCCAACTAGCTTTAACTTTGGGTTGGGATTTTTTGGTTGGTTTGGTTTTTATTCTGAACTGGAAACACACTGTTCGGATATTTGCCAGAAGTCAGCGAGGTCACGTAAATCTCTGTTAAGAGAAGTGGTTCTTTAAACAAAGGTAATCTATCAGAGTTTCTGGAAGTAGTCAGTAAGGCACAGATGAAAAAAAATTGGGCTGCAAAAGCTGGGAGTGAATACAGATGAAACTGTGAGTAACTGTCTAGCTAAATACAAGATATGAGAAGATGACCACCCACATGGAAGATAAGACACTGGGACGGTTCCTCAGGAATCAGTCTGGGATTAAACTACCACTTGTGGCACCATCAATGAATAATTTTTAAAAATTTGTCATGCATTCCCATACACATATGCCCAGGCATATACATACGGACAGATATGTGTGCATGCATGTGTGTGTTCAATGCAATGTCCTGAAGATATCTGCTGAAGCTAAAAATTTGGAAGGCATTGTCAGTACAGGAGAATGATATTAAAGAATGAAATAACCAAACAATATTGAGAAACAGAGTAATAGAAAAAGAGGTAATGGAATCAACTGTACAAAATACAGTCCTGCACTTAGAGAGTAACAGGAAGAATTGATGCCACACGGTAGAAAAGTCACCAACTAAAATACAGAAAGTGCCACAAATTGTTCAGAGTCACATATCTGCTGCAAGCACACAGAAAGCAAACATAACAAATAACGTTACAGGTCACGTATTTTCAGAGAAGATAAAGACCACTCTACATGGCCGAACAGACACTGTCAAGGCCGGGGATCATCTGCTCCATTATCTGTTCTGTGCTGGAAGAAGTCGTCCCAGCCCTTGAGTGAGAATCCAAAGCATACCCACAATATAAATAACAATTTAATTGCCAGTACTAAACGAAGGAGATTGTGCTAACAGTGTTCTCGGCACTCGACAAGCTTAAAACGCTACCTTGGCACAGCAGAATAAAAGGTCCTGAAGCCAATTAACTGTAATTTGAATCCCTGTCGTAGAGCAGAAATCAAACATCATGGAAGATTGTAAATATACATGGATGCCAGCAATGCAGTTACAGTATGTTCTGCAATTGTTTGGCTGCTACAGCAAGGACATTACTGATATAGCTCATGACCTTTTCTGAGCTGCCCTGACAATAAACACTTGAAAGCTGGCCTTCAAACACAAAAACCCAAAACAGCTGATGTCAGTGTAGTCTGTACTTGCAAAAGACAGGTAAGGATGGGAAAGAAAAGACAAAAAAACCCAAATGGTAAGAAAAAAACCTACTCCAATGGCAAAGAACAGGAGCAAATTAATTTGGTGGCTTTCTGTTAGTGATGCTGCTATCTTGCAGTTCTTATTTTAGGACCCACATATATTAAAGGAGACCAAATGTTCCATAGAGTTGATAGGGACTGGAAAAACTAAACATCAGCAACTAAAACACAATCATAAAATGATGATCTCAAGCTGCCAGCAAGAGATAAAGCCCCTTATCTGTGCCCGTATGTATATGATATATGTATGTGCATGAGGCACTGTGGGCAAGAAAAGCACAAAGGGTAAAGTACTTTCCGTATTTAGTCAATCATTTATTTTTCTGCTGAATTTCCAAAATACATTTCTATAGAGATATTGCATCGGTATCAAGCAGGATCACTTAACTAGCTCACAGGTCCATTCAAACAGGTGCCAGCCTTGATGACTGATACAACAGAGCCAAACAAATGTGGGAAGCATTTTTTTCTTCTCACAAGTATCGTTTCTTGGAGATATTAAAAAATAAAAAAAATAAACTGCTATTAATAAGCAGTGCTCTGTTCTTCCCTCCTCAAAAAAAAGCCCTCCATAAAAAATACTGCATTGCACTCAGTCCACCAGAGAATTCCATGCTTAAAAAAAAAATTAAAACTAGAAAGATACTACTACTAGAAAAACAGTATAAAACAACCTATTGTTTTTGTTTCTGAATGCTGTTGCATAATCAGCACTTGGAAAAGCTTACAGGGCTTGAAATAATTTCCCCTGGCATGTCACAGTGTTTATAGCTCAGAAAAGTCTCGAGATAATCTGATCTTGACAAATCACACCAATCTATTCTTTTCTCCTTCCCTAACATGGCAATCCCAGTAACTTCTGCAGCTCCCTCTCTATGTAAGCAACCTGCATTCATGCAGTACCAAGGCATCTCACACTACACCATACTGTACAAGGAACAGTAAGAAACATGATTACAGGTCTACATTTTGTCATCTTCCTTTTTCAGGACACTGAGGAGTCGCTTTTGCCAAAAGAAACACAAGCAGTTCTCCCTGTAGTTATGGGCAGGACACAAGGAGATGCAGCTTGCAGTTCCTAGCTTGAAATCCTCCCCAGGTATTTCGAGCCCACTGGCCAACTCCTAATTCTGACAAAAAAAGAGAGGGACAAAGAAAAGGAAAGATTTTGCTGTGCAGAGGGAAGAGCCAGCCTAGCCCTTCTGCTGAGAGAAAGGCTCAGGGTTATGTGTCTGGCTTGCCAGCTGACCAATTTATTACAGCACGTGCTTCTTTGCATCTAGGCAAAGGGGACATGGGAAGGAGCTAAGAATACAGGGGGAGAGGAGCCAGGGCCATGGGCAGAAAAGGAAGGGAAGGAAATTCACACTGAAGGGGAAATATAAGGCATTACAGGAAGGGAAAAAAATAAAATCAGGGAATGGGGAAAGGGAGAAATGCCAGACATTAAAAACATAGGACAAAACCATGGAAGTCCACCTTCCATACCTTGTTGCCCTGCCAGAGGCAGCTAGATTTGTCACCTTTCTTGGCCACTTTAGACATCCTGGATCAGCTACCAACAGCCCTCATCTCATTTCTTACTAGTTTTAGTTTACACATTAATTGTTTCAATATTCCTGAAGGTTACTGCTACTCCAGTACAAAAAAGATTGGGGATGGTGTTATGGAAATAGGAAAATTTTTGTGAAGGGGAAAAAAAAAAAAGCTACTTTCTTAGGAGAAGTTCCTCCCAATGCATGGAATTAACTTAATGTCTCTAACTCCCAGCTAGCTCCGTTCAAGGCTTATTTTTAGACGCTCTCTGTCCAACTCTCTGCAAAGGGATGTTTCTTACTGATAGGGCTCAGTCCCAATTCACAGTCTTGCAGCAGGAAAAAGCCAGAACTAGGACAGAGAGGCTAACACTTGTTATCGCTAGCAAGACTGAATTCAGAATTAACTTTTGCAAACTATGAAGTAAGACACATTATCTGCTAAACCTTTACTTCAACTAAACCAGCCCAAAAACTAAGCCAGTAATCAGCAAGAATCAGCGACTCTTCCTTTGGCACAAGGAAGCAGCAGTTATTGATTGTGGAAACCCCAGCAAACCAGGGGAACCTCTGGTTGACCCGAAGCAGAAGGTGTTACGGGAAGTCCTTGTACTCTGGGTGTCCATGTAGTAAACTTGATCACTGACTCCTCCATCTTCTGTACCCATTTTTGGCTGTGGCCCAGTACACCTCGTGGAAGTGGTTTAACCCTGGAACAAGGTCCATTGGACGATTACCGGATGAAGATAAGATATTTGATAATCACACACTACCAACCTTGTTCGTTCGTGGGTTTAACATCAGTGGCTTGCCTTTTTCTTTCGTATGTGCGCTGCGACGTACCAGCGCACAGGGAGTGGCGACTACTCTTAGTCGGGAGAACATATTTTCTTTTATTCTGCACCTGGAAAAAGGAAAAGAAAATCACTCAGATACAGAGGCAGTGGGACTAATGTTCACATTTGTAGGCCATCTGTTGTAAAAGAAATAGGTACATGCTAGGTAAGACTCTCTGCTCTAACACCGCGGTAATAACTCAAAATTGCCTGGCGGCAGCCAGGAAAAAGAAAAAGAAAGAAGGCTTTACAACGATGAGAGCACATGAGTGAGTGGAGAGAACATTATGCCGTGGGCTGCAGTCAGCCAGCATTCACTAGGTATTGCCTTATAGCTGCACCATAAACCCAGAGCAGAATTGCCATTAGCAAATATTGACCTTCTGTGGTGACCCATGCAACTGGCACCGGTGCAAATACCAGGGAGGACAAAATGACTTGGGCCAGTGCAGCAAGAAAAATTTAAGCGGAGTTTCTCCAACTGCTTTCTTACAATGAAATCTTGTGGCCTGGACAACAGAAAGGAAAGGAACTATGTCTATTAGCATATTAAAATTAGATTAGAATAAAACACAGCATTAAAATGGTCAAAAGTCACTGAACTCTGGATTCCATACTTAGATTTTTACAACTCCAAACCTAAAAAAAAGGTTATTTTCAGAGACCATATATCCTTTTCAGTAAAGGATATGTTCCCCTAACAAAACAAAAAATTTGTTAGTACCACTCAAAAGCTTAGTTCTTAATCTCACCAGGTGATAACCACTCTCAAACCCAATTTTATTCAGCTCCTGGGAACAGAAATTATCATCTATTACATGCTCATAATGCAGTATTGTCAGGGAACATGTACTGGACTCATCTCTAAACATTATTTCACCAACACAGAGAGATGACAGCAATCACAGCGAGCCCTTACACAGGCCCACAGCCTGTCTGAAGACACATTAAGATGGCAAGCCAGAAAGGACAGATGTACAGAGCTCGGACCCAATTCCGTGCAGAATCCTGACGTGGGGGAGAAGGAAAAAAAACCAGATGCCTTTAGGAACAGGCCTATATAGTCAGTGGAGGAAGGCAGAGATCCAGGATCAGCATGGCAGGGAATGCCTCTCCCTGGCCACTGCAGCTGGGGTGGGTGGGGGACCCCTGCAAGCTGGTGCTCCATCATCCCCTCGCCCAGCTGCATCACAGAATCGTTGAGGTTGGAAAAGCCCTTTCAGATCCCCCAGCCCAACCGTTCCCCTACCCCTGCCATCCAACCCCCAAACCCTGGCCCTAAGCACCTTGGCTGCCCGGCTGTTAAATCCCCCCAGGGGTGGGGACTTGACCCCTTCCCTGGGCAGCCCGCTCCAGTGCCTGACAGCCCTTTTGGGGAAGGAATTGTTCCCAATGTCCAAACTAAACCTGCCCTGGCACAACTTGAGACCATTTCCTCTCATTCTATCGCTGTTACTTGGCAGAAACGTTCACATCCAAGACACACGCAAGGGAGAGTGCAGCAGGTACGAGGCATTTTTAAGGAATGAAATGACGCATGGTTTGGATTTTTAATTTCTTCCAGATGGAAGCCGAAATCAGGTTAAGGAACAAAACTTCATTATCTTAAATATAGCCTGAATACTTTAGAAGACCTTTCTATAATCGAATTTACACATAATCAGCTTTTAAGATGGCAGACTGATCTTACCAGTTACAATCTGCAGATTTTCTTCAAAATCTTTCCAAGCATTAAAAGAACATGCAAACATTTAGTATTTTTCATCATCAGTTATACCCGAGTTTCTCTTCTACCCATTATAAAGCATAGACGAAAGCAGCACTGACATTCAGCAGGATCCATTTCTCTCATCCTTTATTTGTTTGGTTAAGCCTTGCAATTGAAAAAAGCCCCACTCAAAACCCATGTGTTTCGTGACTTCACTTTAAAGAATATAAATTTACCAGGTGGAGACAGGACGAATGGAAGCCTCGCCAGCACTACAAACAAATGTGGCTTTTAACATGATAATTCCTCCCTGAACCAGCTAGCGGTGGACTAAATACAGCTGGTCTGCCAGAACTTGGGGCAGCTGAAAATCAGGATCAGATAAGGAAAATTAATTTTGCGCTGCAAAACAACCAGCCTTTAGGAATGGCAAATTCAGTCTTAACTGGGTTTAATTCTGATTGCTCATTTGCCGTCGTTACAGAATTGGGAGTCCATCCCTTCGTGCACGTGAGGCTGAAAATGATCTGTGATTACAGTGTCGTAGCAAACCTCAGCCCGCATCCCATCGGTCTGGTGTCAGGGTGGCTTCAATCTGTCATGAGCGAATACCTTAAACAAGGAATTAAAAAGTAGGCCATACACCACACCTTATCTTACTCTAATTAAATTTAAATTACTTCACTGCAATTAATGAGCATTTAAGAACCAAACAAGATTGTGGCCCAGATTACTCCTAGCTTCACCAATTAACTCTCTAATCAACGAGAGAGAAAAGAGACTTTTCAGGGGTGCGATGCAAATCTTACAGATCTTACCTTCTTCTCTCCTCTGTGAGAGGGGGAACTTGCTCCTCTCCTCTGAGGTGCCATACAGGCACCTAAAAATTATTCTCATGGTGGAGGCATCTCAGATAGGAGGAACCAGACTTTGTTTTCCACTCAGCCCCTCTCTTTAGATCCAAGAGATACAATCCCAGTTAATTCATATCCAGCATAAAACCTGACTGGTTACTCAGCCCTGAGCTCTCCTTCCCCTACTTTTCTAATTGTTCCCTATTCCTGTTTCATCTCCCACCTTGCATGTCTCCTCTAACTCCCATTGTCGCAGGCTTTTAAACATGTTTTAGCAAGAAACCGCCTCCAAAACTCACCTTAACGTGACTTACCCTGAAACCACAAAGCAAGCATCCCTCCCCAACCCCTGTCCATACTCCACACTGTAGGAGTGCCAAGAGCTCTGTGCTTTGCCCACGGGGCCGTGGCTCTCCATGACTCACCTACCCGCTCCTACGGGCTCTGCTGGCCACCAACCTGGCAAGAACAAGCCACCCATCTGCCCAGGTCCTTTGGGTTTACAAGTCCTAATTCCTTCTCAAGAATACATGCACAGGGCAATCCAGTGACCCTTACAATTAAAGATCAAGGCTACATCTATATATGCTGCTAGTAGTTTCATGCTTTTCAAAACAGAGCTCCCAGGCTGACACTGCTCACCCCCAGCCAAGGCTCAGAGGACAGCTCGAGCCAGATGCAGCACTGGGGTAGCCATAAAACCAGCTCGTACCAGGAATTTGGGATTAGGGCTAACAGCTTCTCTGATAAAAGATGCCACCAGACAATAAAAATACTTTAGATGCAGCATAGTCCAACTGGCAGCAAATGAGCTGCCCTGGGCAGCTCTGCTTCTTCTCTGGCCTCGTGGGAAAGGAACAAGGGATGCAAAGCCTCGTGCCCGGTGGCTAGTATTTGCCAGCCCTCTTTCTGGGAAGCACTTGGGGCAGACAGCAAGCCGCAAAGACAGAAGAAAGGTCCCCAAACTGATACCCAGCTTCAAGCAGGTGAAAGGGTTGGGTCATACTGCTTTGTGAGAAGGTTTTTAAATGGTTTATGATGGGGTTTGTAGAAGAGAGGCCAGGCTTGAGATGGTGGTACTTCAACTACAAGAAGGAGAGATGACTTTGATAGTAGAGGCTCACAGAGAAGGGGGAAGGATATCAGCTGCGAGAAGGACGGGGGGGGTTGCAATGATGTGAAACAGATACAGAGAGGACTGAGGTTGTGCAACGTCCTGTGAGGAAGAATTAGGAAGAAAGCAGCAGAATTGAAAGAGGAATAAAATTCCTGCTAAAACGTGTGTCAGCATAACCAGAATAAGGATTTCTTCTCTTAGTATTTGACAAGGGTAAGGACTAAACAAGACTGTGGTGCACCACTAGACTTAATCTAATACAACTGGTACTTTGTGACTTATTACCACATACATGCTGTGTCACAATTTAAGAGAATTAAATCCTTCAGCATACCAGATAACAGCTCTCTTCTGTGCCTTATCAGGAGGCATCTGGCCAGGTCAAACTCATTACCAATGCTGCACAAGTGCCCTTATCTAGGAGCAAATGTTTTGCTGCTGCAATTATGGATTTTAAATTGCAAAAGCTACTTTTAAGGGAAAGGCTCATCATACTTTTTTAAAAGGTACAATTACATTGCTCGGAGAGTCAGGAAGCTCAGTGTCGATTAAAGCAAGGTCTGTGTCAATCACTGCACAGGCTGCCTGATGTGTGGATTATACCTTAATACTACGGAGTATCTCTCAGCGGACAGCAACTCACCCTCGATGACTTTGCAGTCCTACTTCAGTTTGAAGGATGGCTAAACATAAATATACTTCAAGTATTCCTGAAACCCTGCTTAAATGAACAGTTCCAGTCTTTCTTTCATGTACAGAAATTACCAAGACCTCTGTGTTAACAGGACCTTCTCCTTGGTAACACAAGCTGCAATTATTCATTCAAGACCGTACAGGCCTCACAGAGTTTCCAATCTCTCTGGCCTCAATCAGTTGTAGTTTTTTTAAGCATCACTGCTCTAGGGCCAACAAACATTTTCTCTTATACACCCACAGCCATCTATCCAGTGAGTCTGCACTATCCCAAGCCTGGTGTGGATGCACCATGACATTCTGTTCTCCTTTTTTTTTTTTTTTAATAAGCAGACAAACCTTGCCTACCCAAGCATGACACAAACCAGGCACACACGAGCTGGCTTCATCACTTCGGTAATGATAAAGCAGTCTAAAATGATTACATTAGGCAAGTACCAACTATAAATGTGTCTCCCAATAAGGCTTTTACTCAACAAAAGCAGCTTTCCCTGCACCCGCCACCCTGCAGCGGGTGCTTTGTGGATCAAGGGGATGCTTCCATTTTAGAATGGGAGCACCCCAACGCGTACGTGGCCAGAGGAAGGAGCAGAGAGATGAAGCTGGGCGACGGAGTTCCACACAGCAATTCGGCACCTCAGGACTCCCCGAGCTGACCAGATGCTGTTGGGAGAAATTAGCAGAAAATGGTGGTAATAATGTTTCAGGTTCCTTCCAGCAAAGTCCTGAGATGTCGTTTTAAAGGACATTTCTAAGGTACCTTCAGCTCTGCAAAATAAAAGGAACAATAATGGGGAGGTGGGGGGGCAGGGTTACTAATAAAGTGTTTGGCAGCAGTGAGCGGGTCATTTTAGAAGCAGATCTTGAAACTCTTTTTCTTCCCTCTTATTCTGAGGCAACCAATTCAACAAGGAGAAAAGTTAGATACAGAGCGCTCAAGCAGAGTAAGTAAGTTCACAACTTGAGACATCCAGCAAATAAAGCACATTTAGGTGAATTCAAATGAGAATAATTTCAGAACACCTTTGTACGTCTCTACATTAACTTACACTATTAGAAAATGTCTCACAGCACGACTAGAAAATAGGACTACATTGTTTGGTGTTGGAGTCCTGGTTAATAAAAGCTCTTACCGCACAAGATCAGAGTGCTATTTTTTTCATACATTAATGGATCTGACCTAAATATTTTTCTTAAGCATCAGAAAGTCCATTATCTTGTACTGTGGAAACTGCAGCAGCAGTATTTCTGGCTTAGTCTGACAAGATGTATTCACATTCTTGATTTTATTCCATCTGCCTTACTAGGAGGGCTCCCAGTAGTAAAGCTAAGCGCATCTATGGATGCGGGACAAGGGCCTTATCCCGCAGAATCCTCAGAAAGACTGCAGAATACTAAATTCCTCCAAAAAACCAGAAAGCCACTGTGGCTTTACTCTCAAGAACCGGCACACAGCTGTATCAGAGCTGTTTTCTCCAGTTCAAAAATACAGATTTTTCGGATATTGAGAAAGAAACAAGGATGTTCTCAACAACCGCTGCACACTCACAAAAGGAAATTCTTCCTGGGAGAATAACTCAGCAATAAGCACGGAAAAACTGAGCTGCCTGCTAATTCAGCACTGATCAGGTGAAGTATAAACCTGTCAACCACTTATAAACCTTGGTGTGCACTACAGTCAGGACTTCTTTAAAAAAAAAAAAAATAATCCTGCTTAAATTACAGAAGAATCTGAAAAACTATCCACACACAATTAGTTACGAGCCCAAGTAACAGCAAAACGTTCCTTCTGTTGCAATATAGGTGCTGCCACCAGTAGTAAAGATGAGCATTCAATTAGTACTCACTCAAGCACGGCACACCGCCACGCATTTTGACAGCTTCTTTCTTAGTTTGCAGAAGAAAAAGCTTCAAATCTTGCCTGCGCTCACGCTGCTGACTCATAACGTTACCGGCACAGGATTATCAGAAGGTTTGTCCTGGGACTGTAATGCACAACTTTGCTTAAAATACATGTAGATGAGGGTAGATCTAGATTTCATAACCTGCTATAGACCTGACCATGTCTAATAGAGCCAATACCACGTGCTGGCTGCACACACACACACAGATTACTTGCAGACTTTCACATTCTGCCTGGCTCTTTGTATTACCCATGCGGATACAAACATCTATAGAAAATTTCTCTTTGCTGCTCACCACTAACTTTTTTGGAATTAAGACCACAAAGATACCGAATAGTTAATGGCTTGCTTGGCTGCAAGATCGGCCGTTTTTTTTATCAGCCTTTTATCAACACTGCTGTATGTTTTGGGGTTTCTTCAAGTAGCTAGAGATGCGTGACGTGACATGACGTGCCAAGTTGCTGAGAAACCAGTGCTTTTCTGGTACCATTTAACCTTACAGTGCAGCGAGGCCAAGAGTAGCGTGGGACCGGCGATGGTGGCATTTCAAACAGCCACCGCCACTTCTTTTAACAAACAGCTGAGAGGCAAAACCCAAGGACCGCAGAGACAAGCTCTAAAAATACCGGGCAGCCCCAGTCGGCGTTTCCTCTTCCAACGCCGCACCAGCAGCTCTGCTACTTCCCAACTTTTACTCTCCAGCTTTTAGGGCCGCGCCGTAAAAGTTGACCACAGGTTGAAAGTCAGCAACGGGGACCGTCGGCCAACGCTGGGGAGCTGCAGAAGCTGCTGCGCCCTGGATTTCGGGGGGTTTGGGGGAGCGTCCTCCCACGGCTTGACCCGAGGAGCTGCTGCCAGCCCGGGGGGTTGTTTCTGGGGAGGGCGGCAGCTCCGTTTGTCATCCGTGTTTGACAGCCGGTAAACACGCAGGGCTCGGGCAGCGCACGTCCTGTTTCCTCCGAAGCAAACCGGCCGCGGGTGGGGTTTTCCACCTGCCGCCGGGGCCGGGCGGGCGGGCGGCCTGGCTGCCCCCGAGGGGACTCCCCGCAGCAGGCCCGAGCCTCGGGGCCTGCCAGCAAACGGGGGCGGGGGGGGGGGGGGGGGGGGGGCGAGCTGCTGCTTTGGGGCGACTCCAGTCGGCCCCCAAGGGACCGGGCCGAGGGACACGGAGCTCCCTCCATCCCCACCCTCCCCGCCGGGCCTCGTCCTCCCGCTCACGGCAGGATGGGGCTGGCCCCACGCCCGGGCCCTGCCGGCCCCGGTCCTGCCCACCGCACACCTCCGGCTGCCGCTCTGTGGCACACCGGGGCCGGGGCACGAAGCGAACGCCCTCTCCTCACCCTGGCAACAGGCAGGCGGAGGGCCGGGGGAGAGGTTTCAAAAGAGGGGAGGGGGGGGAGGCACTCGAGGAGGAAAGGCGGCAAGGGTCGAGGCTCTGGAGAAAACGCCCCCAAGATACGGGTTTGTAAAGAGACAGAGGCTTTTCGTACGCCATTGCAATTGTAAAAGTGTTACCAGAACGGGATCTACCTCCTCCTGCGGCTGCTGCCCTCTGAGTGATGCTGGCCGAGGACCTGTGCCTATTGTGCAACAGCAGCTCCCATCCGCCGGAGCTCCGTCCGCCTCGGAACCCACCACTGAATGAGGCAAACAAGGAGGCACCAGGGAGCGACACCCCGGAGGGCGGGGCGTTCCCCTTGACTGACAACCCGTGCCGCCAGTGAGAAGGAATCCTGCACGCCGGCCGACGGCCGCGCTCGGCCAATCAGCCTTCTTCCCCGCGGCTCCCCGCCCTGACAGAGGGGAAACCGGGGCAGGCGCGGCCGGGCGCGGCCTGTTATATGTTAATTAGGCGAGGCGTGACAGCGAATCAGCGTGGAGGGGCGGGGCGAGGAGCCCGGCGCCGAGGGGCGGTGCTCTAGGGAGGGGGCGGGGCGAGGCGCT
>JADKXX010010272.1:0-44248 GCA_017310255.1 Butorides virescens | reverse complement strand
GGCTTTGCCTGCCAGATGCCTTCTCCAATGGCTTTGCCTTCCAGATGACTTCTCCATTGGCTTTGCCTGCCAGATGCCTTCCCCACGCCTGCCCCAGGATTTCCACCCCATCCCATCCATGCAGCCGGCAGCTTTCACATTAGCATGCTGCTAATCAGCTGGAGTAACGGCATCTCAATCAGCCTAAGGAGAGATCTTCGCAATAAGAACAAGGTTTTCGGCTTGTCAATGCCTTGCGCAAGCTCTCCTACAGCTAAACCTGTACCTCATCCCACCAAGAACAGAAACCAGGGTTAATACAGTAAATGCTGCCGTTAGTTATCATCCGAGTCTCACAGGAGTTCTCCTCACATCTCAGAACATTTAGTAGATTGCTTGTTAAAAGGGTAGAAATAATTCATATAGGATAGTAGTTAAATACAGACCTCGGAGTTACTAAGTACAGTAGTTTCTCTTTTACAAAGAGAGAACTGTGCTGGAGAGCACAGTGACACGATGGCAAGGAAAGCAGAGATTGGCTTTTATGTCGCTATTTACAGGTTTTCCATTTAAAAAACTGCCGAGTTTGATTAAATACAAGTATAGAACATTTCTTCCATATACAAACTCTTGTTAGCTGATTAATTATTAAGGTGCTCAGAAGTGGGGATGAAAAGAGAAGTTAACAGATCAGTTGTGTTTGTGTCTATTTACAAACCGTGCTCGGTTGCCTGCTGACACCAGCACCTTCCAAAGAAGCTGGAAGTGAAGTGGCCCATTATGAATCTAACGCCACAGGAACAGTTGTTTTCTTCACCAACATCTTTATCAGAAGGTAAAACAGTAGTATTTTCACTCCTTTTTTTATTAGCAAAGGTGGGTGCCCTCGCTGAGTCTGTGGAGCTGGTGGTGCCAGGCAGCATCGCACCGTCAGACACCCTGTTTCTAGCTCTCGACTCCTGTCCAGCCCTTACCAACAGAATTTGCTGGTCTGCTGGGCAGCTGCGTGAGACAGGACTCGCAGCACCAGGTTGTTACACCAAAATGCATCCTACGGGGCCTCCGAAGTACTCGGAGGGCTCAGATCTACCCCATACAACAAGAGGGGAGAATTTATGGGCGAGGAACCAAACGAGGAGAACGCGCTTAGCAAAAATTTTGTCTTCCAATCAAAAAAAAAATAAAATCCCAAGTGGCCCATATTTTGTAGGTCGAATTCCTTCCCCGTTAACATTCTCAATGAGTTATTTTCTGTCTGATGGCCAAACTCTACCTCCAGTTCCATTCTCTGCTGACTGACGGCTGACCACGGACACTGCCTGGCATCGCTTCACTCCGTACTGCCTGTACTCGCAGGGGTGCTTCAGAGGAGCTCAAAGTTTGGCATTTTGGGAACCCGTCAAACCAGGAGGGTATCTGACCATAATATGAAAATGCTGATTTTTGTCCTCATCATCTTAAGATGCTATAGAAAAAAGAAAGGAAAAGAAGTTGATTTGACTTCTGTTTGTAAACTTATCACGTACTGTCATCTTTCCCTTGTACATTTAAGTTTCAAACAGGTCCCAGAGATTGCAAGGCAAGAGTGTTAAGGCAGTATAAGAAACTCAGTATTTCATTCACACCTCTTGATTCCCTTAAAAGTATTTCTAAGGCATCAAAAGGGGCATGTGGTTTGTGCTTGCCTTTTCAGAAAAAGGCATTCGGTATAGTGTAAAAAATGGATGCTCAACAACAGACGGAAGCCGCTCAGCCCGGGGCAACGGCCACACCATCAGAGAGGAATAGCAGAGTTTCCTGGGTGTGAGTTCCTCACCATCGCTCTTTCTGGTACACCTCTGTTTGTACAATCTCACCGGGGTGCTCAGATATGCAGGCCCCGTTGATGTCATTGAGCTTGTTGTCTGGAAGATCCTCGGGTTTTGTGCAAAGTTTCAGTGCCCTGGAGATGAAGACGTCCAAGTCAAACTCAGGGTCTGTTTCACTGTTCACCTCCGTGGGTTCTTTGTGGAGGTGGTGAGGAGAAGATGGCAGGCTCCGTTCCTGAATCTCCGGGAGAGGACTGGGACACTCGAGACCCACCTGCGTGCTCTTCACCCACTGAGCAATCTCCAGAAAGAGGTTGGATGGTTCTTCTTCCAGTGACAGCTCAGCTGTGGGTGCTATGGTTGCTCTTTTCCAGTGGGATAAATCTAAAATTAGCTTGGGCTCTGAGTAATGATGGGGCTTATTGTCTCTCCACAGCAATTTGTCCAAGTAGGAAGGTGACCCCACTTTGTAATCACATGATTTCCCACAATCGGCATCAAATACTCGGTCCATGGATGAGTGGGATAGCTCCAAGAACCTCTCCGAGCTGCTTTGTGAGTATTTCCGTGGATCAACTTGTGCTTCTTCAGCGATGGATTCAGACCCGGCCCGGGGATCCCGCTGCACCTCATCCATGTCGTGGTATTTATCGTGTCTCCACTCCAAATCAGAGGAGAGGCTTACGTGATACCTGCGAAAGACACGCTGCTGTTAGACACGCAGATGAGGGCTTTGTTAGAAACAGCAGTGCTCAAACAGGTAGGCACACTGCCGCTGCTATCTTTACCTTTTTCTTGCTAATATGCCACTTACCTACAGGTCTTTTAAGTTCTTATTAATATTAGAGACATTTTTCTTGTGTGCTAAAAAAGGCAGGGGGGATGAATAATTTATCAGGAGCCTGAGGCTTGCCCGGGCTGCAGGGACAGGATCATCTTGGGATTAAAACATGGTTAACAATATTAATAATCAAACTGTCCCTCAGCCCAGAGACGAGCACCCAGAGTATGAGTGCTCCTTGTTTGTGGCCATGAAAGTAAAAAAGAGGAGCTTAAATCGCCACTGAGATTGGACATCACCAGTTTACTCTGACGTTGTGGACCAAGAGCATCCCTGAAGGGTTGCCTTCCTAAGTGATAACTTCTCAAGCCGGTCAAACTCCCTTGATTGCAATTACCTGACAATACCCATTCTTAGACATGGTTTTCAAAGTGACATCTAATTTACTGGCTCATAAACGAGCTGCTTTTGAAAGATGTGTTACTGGGATGTCCCGGCAATGAAATGCTCTTCAGGCGTCCTACACACACAGACAAAATCATTTCCCATCTCTAAAACACTCGTCTTGAGTTGGAAAATTTATGGCCCTATAGCAGATGTCCCCAGCTGGGTGACAGGACCAACAGCCTAGGTCCCAGCTTCTTGTGTCACACCAAGAAAGCCAAGAGACAAAAAGGTGACAAGGTGACCTCCAGCAACTGATCTGCTGCTTTGGGGACTATAACCGTCAGGAATGCCGGAGCTGTGGGGATATGCTGAAGAGAGATATCCTGAGAAAACCTTCAAGCTTTCCTCTTTTCCTAATTTACCTGGTTGTGTCCCCCCACCCAGCCTCCACCTTGATACTTGTTCACCCAGGCAAAGAGATTAATAATAGTGAAGGCAAGGGATTTCTTTCGATTATTTTTTCAGTGCTGGTGAAATATAGTGGATTAAGAAGGTGAGGAGATTTAATTGCTATGCAGAGAGGAACAATGCTGCAGACAGCCTCAGCCAGCTCACCCTGCTCCACTGGAAGAAGCTCTATAGGAAAGTGAACCTAGTTAATTCTTAGCTGCTTAGCTGCTAAGCAGCTGCTTAGCTGTCCTACCTGCTCCGGTACTGGGACCAGCCTAGTAACTGGGATAATCATCTAAGACATGAGAGACTTCAGCTCAAGGCTTTGATCTGCTCTAACCTTCCTGTACGACTTTCAGCAAACCATTTAAAAGTCAACACAATTAAGGATTTTTTAAAAGACCCCAGATCTGTGGCCTCCGAGGCTTACACACCTTGAAAAGTGATAGATATAGAGCTCCAAATCAGGCCTGGTCCCCAAAAGGTACAAGAATTACATTATTTTCTAACTTGTATTATAGGGACAGAGGGCAGAACCGTAGCATCACTTAAGCTGATGTAACTCAAATGAAGATGGTATCGGCTGTGAGTAAAACCAAGAGCAGAAGGATGCTCAGTAACCAGAACGCGCAGACTCAACGTCTGCTCCCTGTGGAAATCAATGACAAACCTCTCGTTGGCTTCAGCAAGGTGCCAGCTCAGGCCTGAATAACAAGATGGCATAAAGAAGGAAAAGCAGTTGGCTTTCGTGGGTCTGTGTGACTGAACCTAATCAAGAGCAGGGCCGAGACTCACCAGCCAAGTTCTGCCTAAAGAATTTAAGCCAGTACCTGGTCTCTGGCTCAGCCTGGGGTACCATACCTGTCCCAGTTGGACATCTGGCTCTGGTTGGCTTCCATCAGTAAAATATCATCAATCTCATCCTCAATCCGGAACGGATGCTGAGACACTGGTTCATCCTCGGGGCAGGAATACGGACTCATGTACGGATGCTGCAGACCCATCTCAGCCGTTAATCGATCCATAGGGTTAAATGTCAGTATTTTCTCCAGAAAATCAATAGCTGTGAAGCAGAGGGGAAACAAGCTCACTAACTCCTCAAAAGCAATACCAGCTTCCTTTCCAGGATGAGCCTCGTGAATCCCCTGTAACAAATCCCCTTGAAGTAAGGAAGGAATTAAAGGTCACATCCCGTGCGCAGTTAAAACAGGCACTTCTGTCCTAGCTGCATCCATCTTACCCCCCACGGGAGCTGTGGGCTTGCAGAGGAACCAGCCCGCAGCCCGCAGGTGTTGGTCCATCCAGCAAGGAAGGAGAAATGACTGCGAGAGCATTGCACCTCCACGGGACAGCATATACACGTTACACCCGGTGCTGCGATCCCAGGTTCCCAGAATGTTAAGCTCGTACCCCAGAAAGACCTTTGGGTGGTGCTGGGATTTGATTCCACGTTCTCAGATCCATTTGACAAGCACCTGGCGTTTCAGACACCTGATTGCACTTCTTTACGTGCAACTGAAGCGGGCTTAGATTTAAAGTGCAATTTTTAAAAGTCCTCAGCATGACCAACACTACGAAATCATTTTACCCTTTAATATGTAAAGGATCCTGAGTGCCTAAAATTATTTTAGAAAGACCGTGGAGCGTGAACTCTTTCTACAATGATGGAGGAGGAAATTAAGCGCAATTAAAGTGACTAGAATTAACTCTAAACGTATAGGGTTTATTGCGATTTCTTTGATGATTCCTTTTACTGAGATTTATGTGAAAAGATCAAATCCTGTCATTAAAGGTGTTGCTTGATTCTTGGTGCCTGGAAGAGTCCCCTAGGGTTCAGACAATACAAATAGGAAGGCGCCTTTCTTCAGTTACATCTTTTGCACTGTACCTTCAGAAATATCCCCATTAAAGACTTCAATTGTGTGAATGGGATCGTTTCTTTAGGGGCCAAATCACCCAGCAGAACGGGCAGGCCATACCTATTGCCTCAGTGCTTAAACATTAACCAATATCCGATTGTCTCCCACGGGATTATTTCATTGCTCAGACTAATTAAGTAGGAAGGAATCAATAGCTTCGTAAGGTCACTGACTGCGGGCAAGAAGCATGGTGGAACGATATATTGCGAGTCATATATTACAATATATTACCGGTCAGAGAGGCAGGAAAATGTCGATGAATTATGTAAGGGGTGCAGGTGACCTTTCTTCCCGTGGTAACGACAGGGAATAAATTCATCCCCGCTTGCCGGAGGCTGACACAGTCCCTGCGTAACCCGGGCCGATGGGCATTGCATTGCCAAGCCCGCACAGCGGACGTGTTACAATGAAGGGTTACGCCAGCAAACATAAGCCGGGCTTGGTCTTGACTTCTTTCCAAAAGCAGGTGGGCCAGGTTCACCAGCCCGGTTTAAACCTTGGAAGGAGCTTAAGAGCTGACTCGGAAGAGCTCAGCTCTGGCTGCCACCCTGCCTACGGAGCTGCTCCAGGCTGACATAAGTGATGTCCAAGCCTCAGAGCACTTGGATAATGTTTCTGCCTGTAGCAACCATCTCACAGAGTTCAGATATTTGTGAAGTAAAAGCTTTCATTTTCTTGTACTATACAATTGCGTTCATGCGAAAAGCACAGCAAGAAAATGAACAGGGCTTGAAAATAACCTCTGGGCTAAACCCTCACAGCTCAAGAAGAGGCAGGGGAAGGCAGGGATGTGCCTTGAAAGTGTCTTGGAGTACTCTTAGAAAACTATTTCACCCTTGTTTCTGTATGAGCTGCCTGCAAGAAAGCTACTGCATCATGAAGGCTGTCCTGCAGCCCACGCCTGCCCTGGTGGGACAGTGAGCAGGATGTGGGGGGACGGCGGTGGGGACGCCGTGAGCTCCAGGTGGAAGCAAGCATTGCAGCCCCTCAGACATCTGAATTCTCATTCACCAGCATTCATGCACTTGGCCTTATGGGATGATTCCTGTGACCTCCTCTGGGGAAACAGGTCTGAAAACACGGCAGCCAGGGCACGTCCCAGGAGAAGGACATTGCCGAAACCAATGGGCTCTACGCTACCTTCACTGTCCACTTCGGGGAGCAGCTTGCGCAGCGGCTTCCTCACTTCCCAGGTGCTGTTGATGAACGTGGGCATCACTTTGAGCAGCTCCTCTTTGTCTTCCTCGTGGATAACGGGGATTGTCTCCAGAATAAGCTGCATCTGTTCCAGCTCGTGACCCCCTAAATGGGTAGAAAACAGGCGGTGAGTTGAGCCCCAGAAGTTAAATCGGGGTGGGGTGTGGGGGGGTGGTGTTACTGGCCACCCTCCTGCATGGCCACCCCCCTGAGATGAGCCACGTCACTGCAGTGCCGCATCTCCCGCCAGCCCCTCCATGCTGATCCATCCCCGCCTTAGCCACCTCTCTTTGCTCCAAGGAAAATGTGGTGGGACTCCCAGCCAGGTCACCTCTTTTTCAGGGTGTAAGGGTTAACCTAGACAATTTGCCCTCCTGGTGTAATCACCCTGAGGCTGCCTGCGCAACTTTTTGACTAACCTGGCCATCTAAATGGCTATGAAGCAGAAACCATGCCCGACTGAAATCATGAGGCATGGGAGCTCTTATCCATTGGTGGGGTCCGTCCTGGAAGGAGACAGATATTGGCTCTAATGGCCTCAAAACTGACGGCCTTCTTTAAGCAATACTGTGGCTGTGCTACACCGAGAAGCAAAGCCCCTCTGTTCAGTGGCGACAAAAGTGCTGCCACAACCCCAATGATAACAAGAAGATCATGAACCCAGCTCCAGGGGATCCCAAAACTTCATCTTTAAATGAACACAAGTGCCTGACCTCTGTGCTCTCCTGATGAGAAAGGTGCTTTCCGACCGGGTCCCACCTGGCTGCTGGGCACCAAGTCAAGGCTCTGATGATCCCCACAGCTGTTATGAGCAATCCTGTATTTTTAAATCCTTTTCCTTCAGGACATATTTATCCACAGATCCCTAAGCCCCCGCTCAGAACTCTCAGTGAGAGGAGAGAAACAGCAGCGCCAGCAGAGCAGAGCCAACCACCTTGTTAATGAACGTTAATCCCATTCTTCAGCGCACTACTGGACGTGACCAAGAGCTCCATGGCCGATTTCCAGCTTCCTACATGTATGGAGAAGCAGCTTGGGAGAAATACTGAGTTGTGCTATTGATTTTCTGTCTGCCAGAAATGCTGGTTATAAATATTCTGTCATTAGAAGCAGGACTATCCATTAAGACAGTGAGCTGGCTGGGGCGGACAAACCAATGGGGGTTTTTGGGCTACCAAGCTCCTTGCTGTCCCACTGATGGGTTTTAGGCTGCTTCACTGGCAAGCAGCACCCGGCTGATCCACAGCAAGAGGAATGAACCTCATTTATGGCACAGCACTTCCGATCAGTCTGCAGGGAGGATGGAGAGGCCTGCTCATAAGGGATGGTGGAGATCATTGCTGGCTTTGCACCCTCAAGCAACCTTGTCCCTTTGGAGGTCCCTGGCACCTCGCAGGGGCTGCCCTTCCTAGCCCAGAGCTCCCTGTGGGTCTGCAGGAGGTTTCCAGACTCGCATCCATGGAGCTGACCCCAAACAGACCTCCCAGGGCAAGGTAGGTCCAAACGTCGAGGCGGGGAAAGGGTCTCCATCCATCACGGCCTCATCACGCCAACAAGGTTTGGTTCGATGCAATTGTGGCCGCTTTCACCCCAAATGGCAGAGTTCCAAACCAGGACATGGCAATGAGCTTAGACAATCCCAAACCAACACTGACATTAGCATGGCTGGTCACCATCACACCAGGCATCCACTCAGAACAAAGCCTCAGAAGACAGAGCAATAGGAAAAGCAAAAAAGACAGAGGGACACCCTCCTAATATCAATCCTGGGCAAATGAATCCACTTTCCTACAGAAAAAGTAAGTTTAGGTCATTTAGAGGTTCGCAGCATGGCTCCAGAAGAAACGCAAGAAGACCATCAGGAAACAAACCCCTTGTTAGGCTAATTCCCAAACTGTGATCGAAATTACGGGGTATCAAAAGTCACAAAGGCTTTGTGGCTGTTCTCCTCTCAGCGCAGCTCCAGCCACTGCTCACTGAAGGTACCTGGCAGCCGAAAGGCACCGTGTTTAGTCACACACAGAAGCTGCTAACACAACGCTGGAAGTGTAGAATTATGGCTCTCAGGAACCCAATTCTCCACCATTATCCTCTATTTATGTAATTCCTAGGGACCTTCTGGAAACATTAATTCCTGAAAAGGAAAACACGAACTACACACAGTATAAATGCAATTTGCTTTCATTACCCGAGGAGAGAATGAGGAGCTCTGCATCGTGTTTTGGAAAAGGAAACCCTTCCCCTTGCAACCAAGTCCCAGGTGAGCACCCAAGCCCTGCTAGTGAATCCTCTGGGAGCAAGCACGCATCCCATGGGAAAAGCCACCATGCCACCTCCCAGCGTTCGGTCACGGGCACAGCCCCACTGCTGCACCCCACGGAGACCTGCGAGGGCAGGCAGCTTTTCGTTTCCTCCTATTTTCTCTTGCTTCCACTGGCGATGCTTTCAGATATGCTTTGGCAGCAGAGGGTGGAGAAGTCACTGGAGGGAGCTGTAGCCGCTCAGTTACGGATGCTCTTCCCTGTTTTCCATGCTGCTCGTAGTGGGGAGCTCTCCAAAGGTCTGTGACCCAGATTTTAGCTGTTGGAGACGTCCTACGCTCCTGTGAGCTTTGGGTTAGCCAAATTTCTTGTGCCCTCCCAAGGCTCTGCCAAACTCAAAGCTGCTCCTGCCACCGCATCGCCCAGAGAAGGAGCTCCGGGGAGGGCAAGGGAGCTGGGGTGTTCATTAACTTGTGTAGGAGAATGAAAACAGCAAGTAACATCTACTCTTAATAACCACTCACCTTAATTTAACTGCGTTGCTTAAGCACCCCAGATAGACTACTGAGTTAATTATATTGACTTATGCTAAGCACCCAATTTAAATTGTGCCCGCTGACGCATACTCAAAAAACAATTTATCCGGCAATTACTGGAGGTTTGCAACTTTCTGGGAACTACATCGCTGTTATTTCCCACGGGGTGTTTGCTGGTGATCCAGGACTCTCCGAAAGTCTCATCCTGCAGTGACAGGGGCTGCGGCTGGCTGGGGGTAAACTCCTTCTCCCAAGCAAAGGGGAGAAAAGCAAAAGCAAAGATGAACCCGCGCTGTCATGCAAGTGTTTGCCAGTTTTAGCTACTCTGAGTGGTTGGGGTTTATTCTCCTCCTCTTGGGACACCAGCAGATGAAAGGTGGTACGTGGCATGGGACACCACGGGCACCCTGCCCCACCGCCGGGCTCCCACCCCGGCCCTTCTTTACTTACTGGTGTAGGAGGAGGGCAGGAGAACAGGGCACAGGGCCAGGACCTTCCTGCAACAACTCTACATGAAACCCACGAAAATCAACCTGGGGCTGAGACCGGGGTCAAGCACAGTTTGGAAAGCCAGGATAAAGATGAGTGCTTGAGTGCTCTTATGGGGACAGCCAGAGAAGAACCTGGACAAGCCAGTTTGTTTTGGTGTTTGACATGAGGAGCAAGTATAGGAAAAGAGATTGACTTAAGAGTCTGAAATGATTTCCCTGGGGCTCCAGCTACACCCAGTTTAATACGAGGCCGTGCGTTGCTCTGGTCTGGTGCAACTCCTGCAGGACCAGGACCCTGCCATCTGCTCTGGAGTTTGCTTCTGCTGCTCTGGTTTACCTGGGGCTAGTTTGGGTCCGGTGTCCTGGACTGGCAGAGCCTTAGTTCTGCCCTGGAAAGGCATCATCCAGTTTGCTTCCACCCAAAAAGCTTGGAAACATTTCCATGGTGCAAACCACGGCTTGGCAAGGGGAGGTGGCTGGCAGAGCTGCCTTGGGAGCTCACTCACACAGCATCTCCCAACAAGATCAGAAAAACATAGAATCATAGAATGTTTTGGGTTGGAAGGGACCCCCAGAGGTCACCCAGCCCAACCCCCTGCAGGAGCAGGGACACCTTGAACCACATCAGGTTGCTCACAGCCCCATCCAACCTGGCCTGGAATGTTCCCAGGGATGGGGCCTCCACCACCTCTCTGGGCAACCCCTGCCAGTGTTTTACCACCCTCACTGTAAAGAATTTCTTCCTTATATCTAGTCTAAACCTACCCTGGTTTAGTTTAAAACCATTACCCCTTGTCCTGACACAGCTGGCCCTACTAAAAAGATTTGCCCTGTGCTTGCAGGGAAAAGCGGCACGTGAAACCCTCCCCGCTCCAGGAGCAGCCAGGTCTGATGCATAATTTTCAGAGTCCCTGGGCTTGAAAATTTTGGGGAGGGGAGACCAAGGACAAGAGGAAGGGAGGCAATTTTAACAATCTCTTCAAGATGATACCACTGCTTAATTGTCAGCTTTCACAAAAGAAACATGGAAGCTGCAAGCGGGAGCGGGGAGGGAGCGACAGAGCAGCTGCAATCAAACATCAGCTGCAGAGCTCTGCGGTGCACTGAAATATTTGTGAAGAAAATGTCCTTCTCCATTATTAATGGGTCTAATTATTTATTTACACAACTCTGCGAACAGCTGCTCACGAAATGCGTTAAACCTTGTCATTCAAAACACTAATGGGTGATGGAGAGACACCCAAGGAGGAGCATTGCTGCAGACCTTGGGCAGGGAGGCAGCTCGTTCAACAAGCAGAGAGTGGCTGCTTCGTTCCTGAAGGAACGGCCCCGCGTGCCAGCTTGGGATGCACAGCTTTGCTCCTGACAGCAGCATTTCTGGAATCGTATTAAATAAAGATTTGCTTCTCGAGAACATCAGAGTTGAGCTTCAAATGCTGCACTGATAATTATGGGCTACTTGCCAGTGCTTCTTTGTCTTCTTTTCCTTGCACTGCACCTTTACAACTCCAACACCCCCTCATAGGAAAATCCTGAAAAGGGATAGTGGCATTCAAATGCCTTCCCTCAAAGAAAAGAAATACCTTGAAGACACCAATCACAATTCAAATTCATGGCATAGACTACAAACCTCTTGGGACAGGGCCACATTATTGACTGCCTTTATACTCCACCCTATGATTTTATTTTTTTCTTCTAGCATCCTCCCTCCCAACAAAAAGCTCTTATTTTCTGTTGGAAACCCAGAAACAGAAAAAGGTTTTGTTGTTTCATCAGAATTGCTCTTTGTTTGGGGTTTTGCTTTTGGCAGCAGACAGTCCCTGCCCAGCAAGGCTCGGCGCAGAGGCACCGTCGACCCCGGCCAGCCTCGGGCACCCCACCGGCCAGTGGCTTCCCACTGGGTGCCATCACAGCCGTACCACCACGTGTCCTTCCCAGGCAAGCACAAGAAAGCTGAGTGAAAATCAAGACGGTAACTCTTCTCTGTCCCCAAGGGCCTGCCTGTATCAGGGAAGTTTGCACCAGCCAAGGGACCCTCTAAAAGCAGAGGTTTTGCAAGTGAAGTTTGCGCTCCAGACAGCTCTCATGTCTCATAACCAACCGTAGGATCCCGGTAGCGACGCTACAAGCGTTGCCTTGGGTGGCAAGGAGAGGGGAATTCCCTCTGCCATGCTAAAAAGCCTTCACATTGGGTAGCAAGGAAGGCGGGAAGGAGAAAAAAAATGAATTGACACGAGCCAGAAACCTACCAGCGAAGAGCATCCTTCCCGTCAGCATCTCGGCCAGGATGCAGCCGGCCGCCCACATATCGATGGCTTTGGTGTAGTTGTTGGGTGAAAGAAGGAGGCGGGGGGAGCGATACCATTTTGTTACTAAGCCTTCCGAAAGGTAACCCTGAAAAAGCAGAGACAGAAACATCAGCAACCTTGCAAGAGAGCTCCTCCGTTCCTCCCCGGTCAGCCCTGGCTGCCCGCCGTGGCCCCACCGTCGGATCCTGCAGAGAAACCTGCCCGCCACACTTGTGCTGCACCTATGGCAGGCTGCGGCTCTATATCCTGCGGGAAGCAAAGAGGTGAGACACACAGCACTGGAAACAGAGATGCTTCGGTGCTCCAGGAGGCAAAGCACTTGCTGCTCCCCAAAAACTTGTTTGCTGTTTGCCACCATGGTATTGAAGGAGCTTCTGCAAAGGACAGATGGCTTTAATAGCACAGATTTGGAGATCATACCTGCAGAAGTTATTTCAGGTCACTATTGGAAGACTTAGATGCATTATATAAAACCCAGTTTGACTACCTGAGACGTTCTGGAAGTTAAGCACATTATTTGCTGGGTCCCCGCTGTAACCCAGTGGTGTGTGAAGGAAGCCTTTCCCAGCTCAGCACCCGCAAGCACAGTGCTTGGATTTCCGTAAGTTCCAAAATCTTTTGCCGATTCCATCTCTAGTTAAGCCTATATCTATAGTCCCTCCTTAGCTACCTAAACTGCTGGTAACAGCAAGCTACGCGGCACTGAATTCCCACAGATCCAACTCCCAGCACTGATACCGAGATTGAATTTTTGATGGGTAGGAGCTCCCTGGGGAGCTCACGCAAGAGCAGCTGCCCGTGGGTCAGCCCTGGCTGGGCACAAACCCACAGTGATCACTGGGGGACACACAAGACCAGAGTGGAGGCGGCACGGGGAGCACACAGGGCTCCCAAGCGGGCAGCGCCCAGGGAATGAGCTCAGCAGGATCCAGCCTCTCGCAGAAGCTGGGTGAGTTCTCCCCACCTGCATCCTTGGGATGCTGCTGCAGGGAAGCCCACTTCGTTTTGGGGCATGTGCTGGGAACGGTGGACGAGCCCACGCAGCATCTCACAGGGGTGAGACATGGGATCTCATAATAAAGAGGAGAACAAGGGGCTGGGCAGAAAAACAGATTTATGAGGGAAAATCGCTACCACATGGAAGGAAGTCTCCTGGACCAGCAGATGTCTTAAAGCATCGCCGAGCAGGCAACACAGCCCCGCAAGGGCTCTTGAAAATAAGACGCCATGGGATAAGTGGGAAAGCCCTTTTGGAATGAGTTAGCTGATGAAATGCTAGGAAACCCTGCCCTTTCTGCACTGAGCCTGAGTCCTGCCTAATAAATCACCTCCCTCCCTTGCCACACAGCTGCAGGGCCCTAGCATTGCCTCTGGCAGCTGGGTGGCCTGGGGCAGGTCATCAAATCATAGAACGATTCCGTCGTCCTCCATCCTACTTTGCTTACGGCGAGGACGGTCGGTTGGGATGCCTGACCTGGTTTGAAGGGAGATGCCCTCAGCAGCTCCCCATGGGACAAAGATCCAGCGCCGTCGTCTCCTTGGACCACAGCCCTCCGGCTCCTGCACTCACCCGGGAGATGTAACACAAGTGCCAAGCGCTCAGCAGCTCCCGCTGAACTCACGGGGTTGCGTGCAATCCTGCAAATAACGCTGGCATCGTAAGGGATGGATGTCCCAGCGTTCCCGGCTTCGCCCGCCGGCCAAGCTCCGGATGCGTGGGTGCCATGCTGGGGTCGGACGTCAATGGTTATTTCATCAGGATGACATTGGAATATTCAAAACTTTTATATCAAAAATTTTATATTAAATATAATGCATTAACGGAATGAGGTGGATTGAAACGCAATGGAAAAGACAAAAGAAATGAAATTATAAAGTTGAATTGCCTCGAAAGGCCATGAAGCATTTGGAGAGTACCAAAATGCAATGAGAGCACGAACGCAGTTCACGTAAAAACCCAGTTAAAAACTCCATCCTAGTACCATTTCATAAACTGTTTTCAGTTGCAATGTAACGGTGGCCGCAGTTACGCTGCGTCACATCTCCGAGGATGTTACCGGACACATCTCTCAGCCTAAAGGCGAGAGCAGTGCACCATCTCTACTCTGCCCTGGTGAGACCCCACCTGGAGCACTGGGTCCAGTTCTGGGCTCCCCAGTTCAAGAAAGATGAGGAACTCCTAGAGAGAGTCCAGAGGAGGGCAACGAGGATGATAAAGGGACTGGAGCATCTCCCCTAGGAGGAAAGGCTGAGAGAGTTGGGCTTGTTCAGCCTGGAGAAGAGGAGACTGAGAGGGGATCTCATCAACACCTACAAATATCTCAAGGGCGGAAGTCACGAGGATGGAAGCAGTCTGTTTGCAGTGGTGTCCAGCAACAGGACTAGGGGCAACGGGTGCAAACTGAAACATAAGAGGTTTCAGTTGAATAGGAGGAAAAACTTCTTTACTCTAAGCATGACAGAGCACTGGAACGGGCTGCCCAGGGGGGTTGTGGAGTCTCCTTCTCTGGGATACTCAAAGCCCGCCTGGACGAAGTCCTGTCTAGCATGCTCTAGGAGAGCCTGCTTGAGCAGGGGGGTTGGACTGGACGATCTCCCGAGGTCCCTTCCAACCCTTGCCATTCTGGGATTCTGTGATCACAGACACTGCGAGCCTCACAACGCTCCTCTTCCCCCAGTGCAGGCCTTTGTTCCAATTTCCAAAAGTGCGAGTCGTTAAGCTTTTAATCATAAAGGGTTTGCTTTTAAAAGAACATTTTAATTTTGGTCATCTTAAGTTGTAATGGAGACTGATTAGCGGAGAAGTTTCATTAAACCCTGTTGTATTTTTGCTAATGCTGCTGAATCAGGACTGGCACAAAAGCCCCCCGGCGTTATCCGATCAGACCGCCTCTTTTCAGCTACTGCAGTTATTCCCAACAATGGAGACTTGGTATTTATTGGAAAAATCCTAAGAAAATAAATTTTGGAGCTAGTGATCCTGGGCAATTCCTGGCTGGCACAATTTCCTCCCTTCCCCACCAAAGGAATGCCACTCTCCTTACAGATTTAACGCTTGGTTCATGAGTTTCTCCTCTCTGACAGCAAGGTGGGTTTGAATTTTTAGGGGTGTATGCACCATGCAAAATGTATGAACAGTATACTGCAAATATCTGTATGGTGCAACAAGCCAAACCTTTTCTTCCCCGGGCATCTCTTATGCACTGGAGAAAATTCCCTGCAAAAACTCACCGAATATTTTGGACACAACTTCATCCTCTCCCCTGCCGTGGGAGGTTACTGGAGGTAATTAATTAGCAGTGCTTCTCACTGTGCTTCCCACTTCTGTTACCCATCACTGTGTATTTGACTGTTGTCTCCCTGCTTTCAGCTGCCGAATAACCCAAACCATTGGGTCACCCACCACCAAGCCCAGAAGGAACCCGTGGAGAGGAGCAACCTACAGCTTCTCTCCATCCCACCAACTCGTAGACCCCACCTTGCTTCCCATGGCATTCCGCTGCTAGGCTTGGGGTTATCCCTCCTCTTTCTTGGGGGGAAAATGCTAGGAAGGGCTGATGGGAGGTTTGAATCACAGAATGGCTGGGGTTGGAAGGGACCTCGGGAGATCACCCAGTGCCACCCCCCTGCTCAAGCAGGCTCACCCAGAGCAGGGGGCACAGGACAGCGGCCAGGCGGGGGTTGAATATCTCCAGAGAAGGAGACTCCACAGCCCCCCTGGGCAGCCTGGGCCAGGGCTTGGGCACCCTCAAAGGCAAGAAGTTCTTCCTCACGTCCAACTGGAACCTCTTGTGCTTCAGTTTGTGCCCATGGCCCCTTGTCCTGGCGCTGGGCACCACTGGGAAGAGTCTGGCTCCATCCTCATGACACCCACCCTTGAGATTTTTGATATGTTGATGAGGTCCCCTCTCAGCCTTCTCTTCTCCAGGCTGAACAAGCCCAACTCTCTCAGCCTTTCCTTGTAGGAGAGATGCTCCAGTCCCCCCATCATCCTTGCTGCTCTCCTCTGGACTCTCTCTAGGAGTTCCTCATCTTTCTTGGAAATCAGGACTTTTCTGACCTGGCCCAAGGGAGAGGCTGGGGATGGTCCCCGGCTGGGCAGCACGGGACCCCAGTTCTGAGCGTCTTATACAGGCCCAATACCTATGTCTGCTCTGCCTCCACAGTGGCTAAAAACATGGGCTGGATCTTTATTTTTATAAAACACATAACATAAGTTCCTGTCCTACCACCTGGAGGAAGTAACTACAGTCCTGGGGACTATCAAGTCCTACGGAGAAATATCACCACAGCTTTGGGAGCTGGGATCACGCCGTCACTGGTACAGCCTCAGGGTGTTTGGGTAAGGATCTACCTAAACCTGGGTTAGGTACGGGCTCAGCTCTTACCCACAGTGCCAGACTTACACGAGGGCAGAGGCTCACCTACGCACGTTGTGGGCTTTAGCACAAGAATTTCACCATTCATGTAGATCCAACCAGACAAAAAGACCAAGAGCAGAAGCATGTTAATTACTTCTAATTAAGATGGAACATACATCCTCATGACAACATTCTGTGGATTCAGCACAGCCCTTTCTGAACTGAGGAACCACTGGAATCTCTTTAAAATCCCATATAACAGCGCTAATTTAAAAACAGAAATAGTTTCAAGTCCAAGGCTTTCTCTCAAGCTCTCCTATGCTATTTTTTTTTGCAATTTTCAGTATCATTTTCCTGCTTCTCCTCTGCTCCTGCGGCACGTGCAGGAACAGCTTGGGCAATCTATAAAGGTGATGAATTCACTTACAGGTAGGACGAACGTCCAGTTGTATCAAACAGCACAGCGAGGAAACTGAAAAGCAAAGAAAAATGAGTCTTTTCTCCTAATCTTTACACAACATGGATTTTGTGCGTTGCTTGCAACACCAGAAACGGAAACAATTTTGGGTGGGTGCTGTTGCATCCCGGTGTCACTGGACTGCCTGCATCCCAAGCGCACCAAGGGAAGCTGGCACGGCATGGCAGCACATAGGGAGCACAGCAAGACCCGCTGGTGCTCCAAAACAACCATTGCCCAAGCCTGGAGCTCCTCCTTGGAGCTGGAGGGACCAAGCGCAGGTGGTCCTCAAGGCGGACGCCGAAATTTAGGATCCCACCTACTGCAAACCAAGCAGCCTCCAATGCTGCAGCCCAAAGCTTCTCCCGAGAGTATTTCACACCAAAATCCATCACTCAAAAAGCCACAGAGGTGCAGACCAGGTGCCCACAAACTGGAAATCCAGCAGGATCCAGCCACAGCCAGGAATGGGATTCCTGCTGCCGCACCCGCGGGAGCTGGGCCGGCTCCTGGTGCAGATGGCTGCAGTGCCAAGGTGGGGGACTCAAAAGAGCAACAACCCCAAGCTTTTGGAATAATCCTCACGCAGCAGCAGGCTGGTGCCTCTTCACAGCGTATTTTTTAAGCTTATTTTTTAAAAGGCAGGTAGGGCAGTTGTAGGAGAGGCTGGGGAAGACGCCGGGTTTGCAGGAACGTTGCTCCATAATAAAATAATAAAACTGCCGTTGTGCCTGGCTCCAGCAACGTGACGTGTGTTCTCATCGTTTTGGGATGACAGAGTGCATTTATTTCAGGACGGCAGGCTGTTACGTGCTGCTTCATCAGAGGACAGAAAAGGAGAATAACCGAGTCGGGGTCACGTCGGGAGGGCTTGGCGCTGGCTGCACAGGGCCATGGGCAGCTGCCCGAGGGTTGAACGCTGAGGGTGGTCCCCTCCAGGATGAGTACAGAGCAACGTCCCACGTCCTCATCTCCTTTGAAGACCTCCTCGTGATGACCCACCTGGGAATTTTATTATTTTACTGGATGGACTGGAAGTTATTATGTTTGCACTGATCAGCAAGTACAAAACAAAGGGAGGACTTCAAAGGTTTGAAGATGTTCTGGAAACTATTTACCACGACATCTCCCCCTGAAAGGGCTGCTGCACCCTCCTTAGCATGGAATTTCTGCCAATTAATTCTGTAATTAATGTCGCCAATAGGCAAAAGGAGAGAGGGTCCCCTGGCAGCCCAATGCGGATGTCCCTAAGCACTTTGGGGCACCGGGCAGAGCCCCCCAAGCCCTCAGGAGAGGTAACCTGACTATTTTGCACACCATGGGCAGGCTAAGGAGCATCCCACATGGCTGTCTTGTCACTCGAGTCTCTGTATCCCTGTATAGCAGGCGTTTCTGTTGTCTTCTCCAGACAGGATCACCCAACCCACTGCTCCTCCCTGACCAGCACTGGGCGATACGCCACATGGGATCCACAGCCAGAGCTGAGTCTGCCCTCCAAAACATTTATTATTTTTAAGTCTAGACATTCATTGATACTTACCACAATTTTTAATGCTTGACAATTTTTAATGCTTGACTTTGCTGTCTCCCTGCTCTCCCATCCCTCCTGCCCACCACGAACTGAGGGTGCTCAAGGGAGGACAGCATCTCACTTTTACACCCCTTTTCCCCCCCAGACTCAGGGCAGATCACATCTGGACTCTCTTTTGGAGCCAAAGATATTTATTAGGGCAGAAGAGTGGGGACGGACGGATAGATGGGCAGCTACACACACCCAGGCAGCCTCTAACGAAATGCAGGCAGGGGCTGGACCACAGAGGGAAGGCAGCGAGGTATGGGGCAGGCAGGACCACGAGGCTGCAGAGGGAGGGGGCATTGCCGATGGTGAAGGCGAGATGCTTGCATTCAGTAAGGAGGTGGTTTATGAAAAGGGAAATGCTCGGCTTTGACTGTTTGGCATAAGGATAAGGACCCACGGAGGCCAGAGCTGTCCCTTATCTTCATCTCCAGTGCTCCTCTGCTCACCGTTTGGGCTCCGAGTCACACAGCAAAGCGTTCAGGCCACAAACAGCAGCGACCAGGGAAAAAAGGATTAACGTGGAGATGTTCTAGAGGGATAAACAGCAGGATTAGTGACTCCCAGGGATAAAAAGAGACAGGAGCCTGCGCAGCTGGATGGTGAGAGCATCGGGGAAGGGACAGGGTGACAGAGAGAGGAGGGCACACAGGATCATCTCCCAAGGGTCCTCCTCCCGCTAGACCTGACATTCTGTGCCCTAAAGAGATGTTTGCACCTACATGAGCACCCAGGGAGCTTAGAATTGTGTTTATCTGAGACAGGAATAAAATTTAAGCTGTCAGGTCTAAGCAGCCTGTGAAGGTGCAGACCCAGACTTGGATGTGACCTTGGCAGCTTGAAATTCATCTCATTTACTACTGGGAAGTTTTAAACGAACAGATGCCCCCACGCTGCTCTTACCACATGGAGAAAGGGATTTGAGCAGCAAATGCCAGCCAAATAGTGGGAGAAACACAGGCGAAGCTGCTCTGCTTCGAAGCCAGTGAAGGCCAGCACCCTGCTGTGCTCCAGGGCACCTCCCAGAGTAGGAGACCTCTCCCTTTCCCACCAGATTAAATGGTTGCCTGCTGCAAGTCATGTAAACAAGACACATTGCCAAGTAAGAATCATTATTTAGGTGGTATATGTATTTCTAAACTGTGTTTAAAACTCTGCTGACAACCTACCGCAGTTATTATTTGCCATTTTAACACTCAGCAGGATGGTTTAGGATTTGAGAAATACCGGGTCAGAAGAGCTGTGACCTTTTAGACAAATAACAACACACAACCTGCAATTTTCCATGTTAGCAGAACCCAGCCATCAGTCTAAGCGTATTCCAGATACAAAACATCACGAAGGAAAAAAAAAAATATCCAAGTGCTACAGACAACCCCTCCTCACTGCAAAGGCTTGCAAGCAAAGCTGTAGCTCTGAGCTGCCTTCAGAGGTTTGGATCTACTGCGTCTTTTCAGTAATTACGTACCCAGGGAGCAGGATTTCATCTGCTTTTGGGCGGCTCTGCATTAGCACCTGCTGGCAGCACCAAAATTCGGGGCATAAGGATCCCTGTCCTGCTCGACGCCGGTCGGCAGCGGGGTGGAGGCTCAGCAGGTTCAGACAGAGAGATGCTCCCATCCTCTGCCTCCTGCTGAAGCTTTCTGCAAGAGCACAGACCCAGGAGCTTATAAATCTGTATGAGCCCTTGAGGAAAGCGGAGGTTGAAAGAGAAATATGGAAAGGAATTGTTTTTTCTCATCTGAGAAGAGCTGGAAATCAAAGGGGGGACTGACCCAAGGTCCACCCAAGCCTTTGCAGTGCCCATCACCCAGCTTCGGCAAACACAGTCCTCCCCATCGCCAGAATTTACACATAACTGACGTTATTTGTGGTGCTGGATGCTCACCACAGCGCTGCTATTTTTGGCTCTGCTCAGTATCCAGGTCTCTCTGCAAAGTAGGGATCTGCTGGTGTTTTGCACTGCTGCTCCAGCCTCCCAGCCCTGGGAGGAATCGGAGGATGCTCATGCAATGACATCTTGCAAAGTTACATCCCACCACGAAGCCGCAGCCCCTGGCCACCCTCCCGACAGCTCTTTCCCACTGCACTGGCTGCTATTAAGGCCACCAAGAATTGCTTAGAAATAACAATAATTCTGCAGCAGACACGGACAGATGAATCCTACCCTGATCCTGCAGCCTCTGACAAGATGATGCTCCTTAAACCAGTGACCTTCTGTGTTCACGTAGCACTGCCTTGTTTACAAAAGTTTTCTCCGGCAGTTACCCTCCCTTGCGAAAAGGCTCTGAATGCACCTGACCAAAAAAACCCAAACCCCTCACTTAAAAAGCCAGGAACCTCTTCCTGAGCTGGGTAATAACTAACTGGTGAGGAAGGGAACATGGGAGGGGGTGGCAGCAGTGACAAGGACCCCGCGCTCACTCCCCGATGTCCCTTGCAACCTTCTTCCTTTTCCCCAGGCTTGCTTTTTCCCCAAACCCCAGATTCGAAACCAGAACAGATCAGGGCTCAGCTGCAGGATCACAAGATTCTCTTTTCGCCATCCTTTTCCCTCTCCCTTTTCCTGCATCCCTGAGAAAAGCAATGGTGCCCAAACCAGAGCCGCACGGGGCAGAAACCCACTGCTAAATGCAAAACACATTTAAACCTCGGCACAGGCGCAATGGTGGGTCCATGGGGGGCACAGAACGCGTCCACACAAACATCCAGCTCAAGAAAATAGATCTGATCTTTTCTTAAGATGCCAAATACTAACTTTAACCAGAAATCGACTGCAGACTGCATCATGTCTACTGGCACAGACCACGCAATACTTTGCTTTCTCCCAGGACCACGTGGATCCACGAGTTGGTGAAGCTGCACCGTGCTCCTCCACCACTCAAAACCTCCAGCCTGGATGGCAACCTGCATTAAACATCTGCAACTCCCTTCAAAAATTCATTAGCATCAGGACTGCATGTTATGGAGACTTCTCACTCGTTTTCCTTGCCCCCCTTCCTATCAGCACAGCCACTGCTCCCACCTTGAGCTGCTCCACCAGCGAAGCCACCACAAGCTGCTCCCAGCTCCAACCTCCCTTTTGCGAGGGCACAGGAGAGCCCAGGAGCAGGCTGGCCGTGGTGGTCGTGGGATGCCAGGTCCCTCCCCTGTCCCAAGAGAGAGCAACACATCCAGGGCTACCCCATGGGGAGGGTTTCACTGCAAGAGAAGTTGGTGACAGAAGCAGGAGGAGAAAACTGAGTCAGTCCCAAAGACCCTCCAAGGAGCGGATGGATTTCCCCTACTCAGGGCAGGTATTTTGTTTTCCTGCGTTTTGCTTCATTCCTCCTTTCCTTCCTTATCCACCCCAGCCAGCCTGCCACGAGAAGGTGTGCGTGGACCGACGGATGGGATCGCAGGGGATGCCCAAGCTGGGGGTCTCGGGGGGCTCTGGGCATCCCCTGCCCTGAGTGGGGGCAGCAGTGGGGCACGCCAGGCTGCCCAGGGCTGCACCCTGCCACTCGCAATTATTATTGCATTACAATACAGTATGTAAGTACCAAAGAGCAGAACATTTTATACATTATTTGGATCTTGACCTTGGATGAAGGAATACTGCTGTATCTCAAAGACCCGTCCCTCTTTCCCTACTATTAAATAAGTGTAATTCCGACAGAGTTGGGGTTTTAAAAAGCTGGTTGGCACAGAAGTGAGGGTGAAGACAAGCAGAGTGGCTGCAGATCAGCTGGGTACCCTGTACACACACTTCCACTGCGGGGATGAACGGCAGCTTGTGTTTTAAAAAAGCAGCAAAGCAAGAAATGGAAGGTTTAGTCATTTAAGTAAAGCAAGCAAATGCACATTTCCCCACAGTCCGTTGCTGGGATGGAATAAAATATATAAGTATATATTTGATATATATGATATAAAGCAATGAAAGACACTTGAATGGCACTTAAACCCTTCCCGTGCCCTGGCTCGGTGCTTTGTGGTGCTGGGAAGACCTGGGGCATGCTTGGCAGAGGTTGACCCACGGGCTTTGCCCAGGAAACATGTCTGGGCTTGGGGCAGGAAGGGCAATGACCACCAGCAACCACCCCAGCAGTGCTTACAGCCGCCCAAACAGCCTCAAGGACTGGTGTCTCCTGAAAAGATCTACCATGGTCCGATCACTTCACTCTACACGTGTTCAACACCTCCCCGTGCTGGCCAGCAGCTTGCCAAGAGAGCACCGGCCTCGTCAATTCGGCATTGCCTACCTTGTGCGAGTAATGCTGATCCACGATTCTGGCCAGCCCAAAGTCACCAATCTTCAGCACCAGGTCCTCCGTGCTGATGAAAATATTGGCTGGCTTGAGGTCACGGTGGAGGACGTTGGCCGAGTGGATGTACTTCAGCCCCCGCAGCAGCTGGTACATGAAGAGCTTGGCGTGCTCCTCGGCGAGCTTCCCCTGCTCCAGCAACCGCGCCAGGTCCGTCTCCATGTACTCCTGGACGATGTACACCATGTTAAACTTGAAAAAATCCCCACGCAGGTTGGTCCCCTTCGGCCCCAACACCTCGTACACCTTCACGATGTTATCGTGGTCCAGGCGGCGGATGATTTTGATCTCCCGGAAAGCGTGCTTCATGCTCCGCGCATCACCGATGGTGATCTTCTTCACCGCCACTTTGCGGCAGCTCTTGCTGTCGAGGGCTGACAGCACCAGCCCGTTGGCCCCGAAGCCCAGGGGGCGGAAATTAATGAAGCGGCAGCCCAGGTCGTACCCGTACATGCTGGCGATACAGTCGCACTTCTCTGCCATCGCGGGCTCTGTCCTCTTTCGGCTTTTTCCTCTTCGTCACATGAAAAGCTGGGAGAGTCGAAGGGCTTCCAGATCGCAAATGTGGTTTGAAATCAAGAGCCTCATTATTACTTACAGCTGCCTGGGGGGGTCTCGCTCTGAGCCCATCGCTTCAAGACGACACGCAGATGCAGCGAAAGTAGACGCGAGCACACGTACACACACACAAATAAAATGTTTTAAACTGGGTGAGAAATCAAGGCGTAGAAGAGACTTTCCAAGCAGCACGGATTAACGCAGCCCAGAGATCTCTAGCGAAACAGAAGGGTTATTTTTCTTGAGACTAAACGATCAGTGCTGCTACATTTTTCAGCCACTTTCTTGTTTTCCTTCTCCGACGTCCCCAAGACAATGCCGAAGTGTGGGGCTGGTGGTGCAGCCGGACGCCCGGCCCTGCGTCCCTGGCGTCTCAGTGCCAGGACAGCCGGCCAGCCCTACCGTGGGGCAGAGCCCAGAGCAGCCCCATGGCCCCTCCGCTGCCCCAAACCCTCCCTGCCCACAAGTTTTGACAGCGTCTTCCCCACCAGCGAAGCGCATCCAGGCACTGGCCGGGCTCCCCAAAGGTCAGCAAAGCTTCGCCCTTCTCGTCACTCGCTTTTCCGTACGGGCAGACCCCATCTTCCCCATCAGCAGACAGAAATCTTGATGGCAGCAAGTATTTTGCAGACCAAAACTCACTTTCTGCATTCAGTGCAGCAAAGTTTCCACGTTTTCAGTTCCAGCACCTTCCCCTTGTACGTCTTTTGCTGGTGAAGCCAAGTGCCATCGGATCTTTGCAGCTTGCTGGAGGAGTTCCCTGCGCTGTGCTGCCCGGTTGTCCCTCAGCAGGTCTCAGTCCCGCTCCTGGAAGAGAAGAGGAGATGGATTCATTTGATACCAGCACTGCCTATGCCCTGCCCATGTAATGGCTTGCTGAAGGTTAACCATGAGCAAAACTGTGACCTTTTGGAGACTCATTAGTTATCCCCTCCAAAGGCACGTGTCATTCCCAGCGTTTTTCAGATGGTTAATTTTTCCTTATCAATTTGTAATACACAGAAAACTGTAACTCTTCCTTTCCCCTTTGTTGTTTTTTTTTTTAATTTTATTTTAATCTGCCTGAGAACATTATAGAGCAATTTGCAGAAGGCAAAGGTTGAACACCACACTAGGGCCAGGGTTTAGTGGTGGGATGGCAGGGTTAGGGGAACGGTTGGCCTCCATGATCTGAAAGGGCTTTTCCAACCTAAACGATTCTATGATTCTATGTCTCCCACTTAAACTGCATCGCAAGAAAAGCAAGGCAGAAGCCTGCAAGGGTATGAAGCCTCCCTGCCAAGCAGCTGAGAGCAGATAGGGCCACAGAGTTTTTCAGCTTGTAACGACCAAAATTGCTTGGGCAAACGAGGCAGTGCCACCCTGGCTGGTTTTGCAAGAGCCTTAAAAACTGGCTGCAAGAGTGGGACTGCCCCTGAATTCTGGGTCCCACCGCAAGCCTTGGCAGCAGCCTGGGGATGCCACTGTGGTGGCGGGGAAGCTGTCAACCCTTTCCCTCACACAGCAAACCACACCATTTTAGCGCATTTGGAGCGCTGCGTCCAGTTCTGGGCTCCCGGGTTCAAGAAAGATGAGGAACTCCTGGAGAGAGTCCAGAGGAGAGCAACAAGGATGATAAAGGGACTGGAGCATCTCCCCTAGGAGGAAAGGCTGAGGGAGCTGGGCTTGTTCAGCCTGGAGAAGAGAAGACTGAGAGGGGACCTCATCAACACCTACAAATATCTTAAGGGTGGGGGTCACGAGGTTGGAGCCAGACTCTTTGCAGTGGCGCCCAGCGCCAGGACAAGGGGCCATGGGCACAAACTGAAGCAGAAGAGGTTTCAGTTGAACATGAGGAAGAACTTCTTGACTTGGAGGGTGATAGAGCACTGGAAGAGGCTGCCCAGGGGGGTTGTGGAGTCTCCTTCTCTGGAGACATTCAAAGCCCACCTGGATGCTGTCCTGTGTAACACGCTCTGGGTGAGCCTGCTTGGGCAGGGGGGTGGCACTGGGTGATCTCCCGAGGTCCCTTCCAACCCTTGCCATTCTGGGATTGACAAAGAGAGATGCTGGGGTGGTGCTCAGCCTGGGGTGCACAAGCAGCTAACGACGCAGCTCGTTTCTCCTCCAGCGCACTGGGGGGGAAGGAGGAGAGCATCCTCATTGAGACGGATGAGCCGTGTCGTTAGCTGCGGGGATTTGCCATCCATCAGCGACGCCTGGGACCGCAGCTCAGGCGCCCGGCTCCGCTGAGGGCCCCTCGGCATGGGCAGCCGTCCCGCTGCTTCTCCGGCAGCTCTGCCGGTGATGAACGCAGGGGTGGGAAGAGCCCGTGGGAAAACAAGAGCTGCCTTCATCTCCCACCGTGTCCTTCGTAAGGGTGCACCCGGCACTCAGATGCCACAAAAACTCTTTCCCCATCTGTCCAAGTTTAGCAGCTACTCCCTTCAGAGGCATAAGCCAGCTCGCAGCCCCCCCAGCTTTGCTCTTCTCCTCCAGGAGGTCATGGTTTCACAGACCCAAGAACTTCTCCATGCAAACACATGCTACAGGGTAGACATAGGGTCCTATGGTCCTCTTTGAAAATACAGCTGAATAGATAAATATCTTTATATATATATGTATAAAAAAGAGAACGATAAAATTTAAGATGTGATTTTTTCTCCCCCTATTAATGTGAAACGACGTTATGACGCCCCTGGCGTTAAGAAGCTGGAACAAATGAACGTGGACCCGACACGAGCAAAGTGAGCAGCGAGTTATGGCATCTCAGGAGCATAACCCCCTATTTCAAAGCCTCCCTGTGCTAATGCACGCTCCCCTGACCGATGGAGGAATCTCTTATCAAGGTGCACTGGCTTTTAAAGAAAAGAAAAGCAGCGGAGGAACCTGCTGGCACCACGGCAGACCCCTCACCCAACTGCTGTCGTAATGGCCAAATACCAATGTCTGCTGGAGACAAGGATGCAGATTTAGCCAGAGGGATGGAGGATTCCAAAATTTGGGGTATTTTCCTGACAAAACGTCATTTTCCAGTGCCAGGTCATCATGCAGGGGGTACCACAGGCAAGGGACCACCTCTGGCAGACGCTCCAGTTAGGAAAAGATGGTTCCAAGCCCTCAAAGCACTTCAAGTTTTCTAGATAAAAAGGCCATTTTTCACCCACAATTAATTCGTTTAGAAACAGAACTGAACAAAAGGCACGAAGCGTTAGGAAATGACTGGATTTTTTTTTCCAGACAATCAGCTCATCAAAGCTTTCGACCCACCACGTCTCCCTGCCACTGTGTATGAATCTCAGGGGAGCAAGGACACCCTTCCCCTTCCCTGCTCCCGATCACCCCCCAACACCTTGCTTGGCTGCACTCCCTCTTTGCCATGAGACCCACATGCACACCAGTGCTCTGTGCCACCCATTGAGGGGACCACTGTGTCCTTCTGAAGCCGGGGAGACCTGCAGGGACCAGCCAGCTGCATGACAAGGAAGGAAAAAAATAAAATTACCGTGGATCTGTTCCTGTTGCATCCTCCATGCCAGATGAATGCCTCTGTTACAGCCCTTAATCACCAGAGCTGCTCCATTAACCCGGCAGTGGGTTCACAGCCTGGTCCTTCACTCCGCACTCCCAAAGCATTGGGTATTGCTGGCAGTACCCTCCTGCTCTCTGGTAGACATTACCCGGAGTAACGATAGGGAAAACATCGAATGCCGAGCTTTGTTTCAGTTTGCAAACATCAATCACTAATGGTGGAAGAGAACCGTGATGCTTCAGGCCAGCATGGAGCAGCTATTTGAGGAGGGATCCAGTTAATGGTTAAAATAGAGACATTATGGACCATATGACAGCAGAGAAGGATGTAGGCAGGGCAGGGATACCCTCCGAAGAGCATCTGCCAGCAGTTACCAAGCAGATTGGCAAACACTGCTTGCTCCTGTCGTTGGAAGGAAAAATAATTACAGCCTCTCTTCAATTCAGCAATTATCTAATGCTGGCTCTCGCACGCAAGGACTGAACGGAGAAAGCCGCTATTAGGAAGCGGGGCAAGCCAGAGAGATGCCTTGGCCCATAGTCACAAGAGGGAAAAAAAAAGGATGAGAAACGAGGATTGAAGGGGAAAAGTGAAGTAAATAAATCCCGGGGCTCTGCAAGGACAGCAGGAAAGAACACGCTGTGCGGGAAGGTTACCCCTGCGTTGCAACCCAGCCACACGTCCGTGGAATGGGAGCGCATGTTGCTTAAACCCCAAGAAGGTGGTGGGGGGGTCTGAGGACCACGTGAAGGTTTAAGGGCAGGCTGGGACCTGATGAGCAAGCAGGGGGCTGCAAGATGTACATCTGGCTGCAGTAAAACTGGAGCTTTCCTGCTTGTGGTGACTAACCTGAGCTTCCTAAGCCTGCACTGAAGACCTCAGTCTCTGTATGGGTCTCCTGGATGTCTGAGGAGGGGAAAAAAAACCCAAGAAAAATAGCAAAAATTTCCTACTTGCAAAGGGAACTCTGCAAAATAGCGCTTGGGTCAATATGCTTCAACAAGGTGCCACATTGGGTTTGAGACCCATCTCTGTACCTCATCTCTCAGCCCCACCACATTTCTCAGCTTTTTGGCACTATGAGCCAAACTCCACAGGGTTTGCTGCATCCAGGTAGGTCTGGATGGGACGCGGTGCGAGCTCCCACGCTGAGCTTCTTGGCTTGCTCTAGATGCAATGGAAGGAAACCAAGTTTTGCCTCGTCAGCTTAATTATTAATAATTAGTACAGTTCTAGAAGCACTGAAAGGGAAAATGCGATGCATAAGACTAAAAGGGAAGAAAGAGCCCTACTTCATCTCACGAGCAAAGCAATGGCCTTCGCGGTGCTCCTGGCTACATCTCAGTCCCCAGCTGAGTGATGACCCCGCAGCATCTTCCGCAATTAGTGGGGCCGAGGCAGAATCACCCCTAAAAGGATGGCCCTGGAGGATGGCAAGCCTGTCCTCCCTCTTGTGTCTGCGTCCCTCTCACTGAACCATCCAGGGAAAAGCTACTGGTGAAGATGTGGAGATGCAGAGCGGCCGAGGGACCAGCAGGCAACACGCTGCCGTGGGACTGACTGCCATCTCCGTTCATCCTTCTTTATCTCTGCCTCCTCCAGTTGAGACAACAGCAAACCCAAAGGATCAGGCTGAAGGGCTACAGGAGTTATTTTTCTAGTGCTCTCCATTATCCAAATTGGACATTACATCTGACCGGTTATTTCATTAGAAGCACTAAAGAAATTAAGTAAAGCATGCAAGCAGCCTTGGGTGCTGCTCCTGAGTTACTGGAGCAGCTGATGCCTGGGAACTGCAGCAGGGGAACAACCATCCGACTATTTAAATGTGCATTTCCAAGGGAGGGCTGGAGGCTGGGGCAGTACTGCAGCTAACCCAGGGGAAGTTTCGGGATGCCAGCCTCATCAGCAGCAATCCTGGTTTTTCCTCTCTTCTTGGTTCTCCAAGTCTATTGAAATGAAAAAGCATTATTTCAGTGGCCTAATAAAAATAGCTGCTGAGACCAACAGTGGTCATAAAACCAGCAGCGATGCTATTTGGCTGCAGATGACGGAAAACACGGTCTATTTTCATGAAACTACAGAGTCCCAGAGGTTTTTTCAGCTGATGAGGCCAGGATCTGCCACCCACTTGAAAAAACCAAATTCAATGGGAGCTTCAGGGCAAACTGCAGCAGAATGCAGCCAACAAACAGGTCCTGAAGCACAGCAGAGGGTGAGGAGCAGAGAGTGATAAAACTTGCGGTTGCACCAAGACAACGTGCAAGGCAAATACATCCAACCTGTTTATACCGGTGGAGTCACCCCAATCTTTTGCTCGTGTGCTCGACAGAGGGTTTTGCTGGGGTGCTGGAAGATGGTAAAGCACAAAGGAACAATAGTTTTGAAGGGATTTGAGTGCTAACTTTATTCCCCATCCTCGTTCCCACCTCCTATCTATCCTAGTTTTAAAGCTAGGAAAGCTTTGGAGTACTTTCAGAAAGCGTATACCAAAAATTTTCTCCGTTGGAAAATTCTCCTGGTCTGCAGACCATAAATCCTATTGGTTTAATAAATACGTGTGAAGTCAAAGTCATCGCTCAAACCTGCAGCTTGGCCAGAGCCCGTGCTCCCAGCAGCCTGCCCTCCAGTTTCCCAGGCACGGAGAGGCGACCGAGGAGGGTTGCTTACACAGAGAATTATACAATCCAATTCCCAAGAAACATTGTGCATATCAGAATAACGCAGGAACTGTAGAGATATGTTGCCTCTTTACGATCATTGAACGTATTTTACAGTTTCAATTTACCTCTCACTTGCTTTTTCACTGAGGGTAGCGTATCCATTTCACTGCATATCGCTCCTGAGATTTTATAATTGGGACTCCTTGTGCCACACAATGCAAGGACGAGGGAATTAAGAAATTTCCCTTTATTCTTCCATTCCTCCTCTTTCTCCCACACCACTCCGTGCATGGAAAGCATTTGCCCTCGTGTGGCTGCTGCGATTTGCACTGACCTTTCTGCTCCCTTCGCTCCTCTGAAGGCTCGGGGGGCTCCGGGTGCCCTTGCACGGGCCTGGGGGGGGCCTGGGTGCCCTCGTACAGACTCTCTGCTGCTGTCTCCCAGCAGGGTCCCAGCGTTTCCCAGACCAAGACCAAACTGCGAGGCTGCGATGAGCTTTTCCTTTTCCCCAAACCCGCTCCAAGTGGCAGCGATCTCTCTAGCTGGATGAATTCATTAAAGCTCAAGTGTCATAACAAGATGTCTGTTATTAACAGAGCACCGCAGGTGCTAATTAACGGAGGATAACAGCAATCTCTCACTTGAACACCTTGTAAAGGGCTGGATCCTGCAAACCATTACATCTCAACAGCCTTTTCGGCTGGGCCCAAGCGTATACACCGCGCTGCAAAGCAGGAGGGGTCTAGCAGGGGCTGTGTTCACCGTACGGGCTTAGCTTATTGATTCCTGCATTGGGTGGATCTGGCAGAAGCATGATGAGATTCATTTTTTCGTTCCTTCTCTTCGCCCCAGCATCCCTCCACCCTTCAGCAAAAGCCTTTCAAACATCCTTTATCTCCGCCCCAGCGCTCCCCGCGCCGCGGCAGCAACATCCCCAACACGCACGGTGGAGGCCATCGCCAACCCGGAGGAGCTGAGCAAGCAGAGACCCCACGGCGCAGAGGGCAGCAGACCGAGACCTGGGAGTTTGGTGCCCGCCACTCCCGTGATGGACTTGCATGTCTTTAAGAAATCTCTCCAAGCTTTAGTCACAGTAACGGAGTTACTGAAGCAGGGGGAAATATGGGCAAGTCTCCTGTAGCTCTTAGCTCCCAGGCCAGTGACTGCTTCAAGGCTGAAACTTAATTAGTCCTTCCCAGCAATAAACACGGGCTCCTGGTGCTCGGTTCTGCAGGGAGATCCCACAGAGAGCCCTGGGGAGGGTCACTCTTCAGAGCTGAACGCAGGTAAAGGCAATGCTTCTGCTCTTGCCTTGGCAAACAGCCTCTTCCATTCCCTCCGACAGGTCAAGCTATGAACTACAGGATCTGGTTCTCTGCTTTGCCACCTCCTGTACCCACCAGGAGTATGAGGTTTGTACCACACATGGGGGGCCCCACGCCCTGCCTGTCCTGAGACCCTCCACACGCCCCGATCGATGCCTACGGGCTGTGCTCTGGCACCAGCCCCACACCGGGCAGCCCGGGAGAAGCAAGCACATCAGGAGACCAGATCTGGCAGATGGGATCCCAGGGAAAAATAGGAAAACAGGGGGCAAGAACCCACACCGACAAAACCAGTCTGATCTCAGAGGAACGAGCTGTTCCCCAACCTCATGATGAATACGACCGGTGACGGGAACAGGTCAGTCTTCGAAGGATGCTGAAGAACAAGCGATGGTCCCATGCTGTGTGTCCTCAGCTACCTCGGTGCTGGGGTCTCCAGCAGAGACATGCTGCCCTGGTACCCCAGAAAGCATCACAAGCCTGTGCACAGAGACTGGCAAGCAGTTGGACCTGTCTAAAAGCAAGCTGCAAAGTCAGAGGGCTGCTGTTGTGAGCCCCTCTGAGTGAAGTTCTTGCTAATTATCACCGGCAGAGTCCTGCCCCGGGGCAGAATCAGATCCTCTTACGCCAGAGCTGCTTATAGCAAAGAGTCAGAGATTACTACAGACAAATCGATGAGCGCGCTCCGGCTTTCTGAACATGGATTTTATCCTCCCAGCTTCATTAGAGCTGCCAATACATGGCACACCAGGTACCCTGGGTGATCTGAAGTAACCTGTTTTTCATGAAGAGGTTATTTTCCCTTGGGACCTATCATGCCCTGACAACCCAGCTGTACCAAACAACAGCCATGCAACCTGCTCAGGAGTGGATCATATACCTATTTCCCCCCAAAATATACTTATTTCTCCCAAAATAGTATTTATCAGATGCCTTTAATACCAGGATCCAAACTGAAACCCATTGAGGCGGAGATGAGCAGAGCTGCCACCAGCAAAAGGTCGGAAGGCACCCAGTAGCACCGACCCAGAAAGAAGGTGAAATCTCCGTGAGCCTGTGGGAAAATCTGGAGGGAGAAGGCAAAACCAAAGGGAAGCGGCATAAAAATGACCCCAGAGTCCTGGCTTGAATGGTAGGAACACACACAGTTTTCCCATGCATACCACTGTACCGTAAGCAAGCGGGCAGCATCTCTCAGCACTGCAGAGCCACCTCTGCTGCCCAAGCCTCTTGTGGAAAAATAGGAATTTTCCTCCTTAACAGCTAGGGCACTTGCGGCCAGGCCAAATTACACTCAGAAAAAAAAGAAAAGAAGGAAAGAAAAATCAGACAACGCTCATTAGTTCACGAAAAGAACAGAAAACAATGAAGAACTTGCTGACACTCGCAGAGATTTTAAGCAGTGCAGGAAAGCCACCCGGCTGCCCCCGGCCAGGCAGCTGGTTTTGGTAAATCAGCCGTGGCAGGGGGCTGCGAGCGGGTGAGCACAGGCGAGAGGTGGGACCCAGAACGTGAAACGACTCTGGGCTCAGGGTCCGCAGCCAGACAGCAACCAGACAGCGCCTTGAACAAACACGGCTGGGTACATGTGCCCCGCAGCCAAGGCACCCTCTTCCACCAGCCTAAACGCATTTGTTTGACATGGTATTAAGCTGGAAAAGCCAAGCTCCATCTCTACGAAGGCATCCGCCTGTGTCAAGCTGTCCACGACAGACAGGCAGACATCATTGCCAGCGTATTTTGCCATACCTGTAGCCTCCATCCTGCTCCCTCTTCAGCCCTAGTCCTGCCAGCCGTGGTTTTCATGCCGCACAGGCTTTTAATGGCTGACAACGCATTGATTTAAAACCAGCAGAATTATTTCCGTTACCTAAATAGAGCAATTCCTAGAATGGATGACTCAGAAGCCATAAATCAGAGCAGAAACACGATACCTCATCGGGGCAAATCACTTTGCCCTTTTGGTTTGGCACCTACAGTCTTTTCTTCTAAAAAAGAGATGAGAAGATCTGCTCTCTGCTGGCATTTCGTCGGCGAGCCGGGCCTTCGCTCCCCAGGATGCTGCGGGTCAGGACTTTGCCTGTGTTATCACTGGAGGGGCTGGACCAAGATAAGCAAAAGCAGGACAGTTATTTAAAAAAAAAAAAAAAAAAAAAAGTAAAAAAAAATATAGAAACAGCCCTAGAGGCTTTTTTTACTGTGACTGAGGAGCCTGCACCAGGAATTTGCCCCAAAGGAGGTATGTGCAGCATGTGCCAGCAGGCAGAGAGATGGCAGAGCAAGTCCTGCGACTCGTCCCTGCCCTCCACGGGCCCCAAGAGCTACCTCTGCGAGCAGAGAGCCTGATGTCCTCTCAAAACACCTCTCCCAAAAGTGCTTGCACTTGTGTCTCTGCAACCTCCCTTTTAATCCCTCTGCTCACTGACAAATCTCATCCAGTTTATTTTAGGGGATGGGGCTGGACCGCTTGCAGATCTGCAAGCTCAGCTTGGGAAAAACAACGAAGACAGGCTTTAGGGAGAGGGAAAAAAAACCATCCGCCATTTGACTGCAGAAATCACTTTGTAAAAGGTTTCCACCCCCACTCCTCCCACTGCAGTCCCGCAGCGCTGGCCCCATGCTGCTGCAGCCCCAACACAGCAAGAGAGATGCTCCCCCAGCAACTGAGAGAGGAAAGGGGTAAAACTACGGGATGCGGAGATTTGCCCCATGTCCCAGCCAGAAACACCCCCCTTGATGCCCCTCTCTCCTCCCAGGTGGCACACCGGGGGCTCGTACCACCTCTACCTCCAGTTGCATGTGCTCCTGCCTCCATCGGCCTCGAAAGGAGCGAGCGATCAGGGACATCCATCTACAAACAACCCTCTGGGAGGGTGATGGCCACCTTCGGCAAACCGATGCTCCCCCAAGGCGCCAGGGCTGCCGGACCGAGAGGCATGGCCACTGAGCATGGCCAGACCAAGTATGCAGAGAACATGACCTGTAACTCATCATGAACAGCACAGGCCATTCAAACCTCAAGGAGAATTAATCATACGTCCAGGAGGCCATCCAGACGTGGTATTTCACCATAAGCTCTGCGGTATTTGGCCACTGTTGAAGAGTCAGTCCTTGATCCAAGCATAGGGGGGTTTAGGCAGCAACATCTCCTGGAAGATGTTCCTCTTCAAGGGCAGGCTTGAGCCGTGTTTCAAGCTTCACCGCTGCTACAGACACGAGCCCTCACTCGTGGTCAGGTTTCTGTGGTGCACACCTCTGCCCCGTGTTACTTCCCAGCACAATCGGAAGGGCAGCCCCCCCCTGGCCTGACCCACACATCCAGCCCGCCGGCCCCCATACATCCCATCCGCCTGGGGAGCAAGGCAGGTCCTTCCCAATGATGGGAACTCAGCATCCCAAACTTCAGCCCTTTCCTTGGTCTGACTCCTGAAAGAGCAGGGTGACAAGGTCCCATGCCTGCAAACAAATGCCGGAGACCAGGAATCTCACACTAACAACTTTGCATGGCAAAGCTTCCCCCCTCCTACTCCGGGAAAAAAAAAGTCTCTGCTGTTTTAATGCTTCCCAATCTCATGATTTTGGGTGACCATGGTGCGTAGTCATGGGAAGCCAGCAGCCGACAAAGCCAAAAAGCCAGTGGCAGTCAAAGAAATGTGCCGGCATCGTCAAAAATAACGCGGGAGATTTTCTAGAGATGTAAAACAAAAATGCTCTAAGTCCTGGTCCTAAAACAGCCCCAGCAAAACCAAAACACACTCCCAGTGACTTTTAGCCATCCAAATAATAGATGGGGAATAAAAGGCTTTGCTGGACCACTGCTAAAGCTTGCTCTCAGTATAATCGCCTACTATAATGAGATTACGTGGATTAGCTGTATTTTAAGGGAACATCAATGAACTGGACAGCCTTTCTAGGCAGGTTTTTAGTGCTACACAGAATAATACCGGAAAGACATCAAACCAGGCAGCTATTTTTAGAAAGCATTCCTCTAAATAACCTAGGTGGAGAGAGATTGCAAGCCAACAGAGGTGCGTTAATGCAGGCAGTAGCCGAATGAATGGACGTTGCAGAGAAAAAACAGATTCATCCCTGGTTTCTCTTGGCCGAGTTGCACAAGAAATTAATTCAGCCGGACCCGAGCTTGCATTCCTGCAATGCTGTGTTGTGAAATGGACTCCAAATCTTGGAGGCAATGAGCAACACAGGGCACACTCTGCTAAGAGGGGAAAACGTGAGGCCAGGATGAAGGCGCTGGGGGTACCCGCATTCCCCCATCCCGCAGCCCTACGGAGGTGACGATCCCCAGCTGCAGCCAGGGCACGTGCTTGGGAAGGTGTCCCCCAACAGAGCCTGAAATTAGACTTCATCAACATCACGGCACCCTTCACCACATGGGATGATGCAGCAGCTACGTCCCACGCAGGGAGCGGGGGTAGCAGCTCACCGAGGTGCAGATGGACAGGCGTTTGCTCAGCGCATGGGGGGACGGGGCTGCTTTACAGTCATTCCACTCTTGCTCAGAAAACCCAGCGCCCACGTACTCACTCTTGTTTTCTCCTAACTATCCTCAGGATTTAAGAGGAAATCTCAGAGTATCAATTTTTTTCATTGCTTTTTGGCCCTGGAGCTTACTCTTGCAAAACACCTAGCAACTTCAAAATAAGCTAGACACTGCACTTTCCAAAGTCCTTTACTCTTCTTTTCCAGGATGGATCCAAGCTGGAGCCTTGGGGACTGAAGCCCGGACATTTTGCTCCTCGTGTTCTATCCAGCCGCATCTCTGTGCCTTCTCTCTCTCATCATGACTCAGTCAGGGCTTGTGAATAAAACCCAATTAGGGATTAAGCATCAGAGCAGCACGGCAAAAGGATGGCCCCTACCCCAGGCAGCTCACAGCCTGGGATCTTTACCTCCCACCCTGGTGAAGTGACGAAAATAACTCATTAAAAAGGCACTTCAATTGCCTTGCCAGTGGTTTGCACAAACTCCAGCTAATGCTTGAGGTTAAAAATTAATTAAGCCTTAAATAGCAAAATCTCTTCCTATTCCTCCCACTTTTGCCCTTAAATTTTACTGGGGTCGTGGTAAGGGGAGAAACAGATCCAGCCAGTCCTCCAGCTCTCATACCTGGCTCCTCTTCAACAAGGACCAGGCTCAGCGCTGCTGGGTTTGCTCCACCACGGGCTCCCGTTGCAGGCACCCAGTCTGTTTTGGGACACACCACCCAGGCTGCCGCCTAGATGCAATTAGGCAGTTATGAAGCTGATACTCTTCATGCCAGAAGGAGTCTGAACCGGGATGAGAAAATTGAGAGTGTGCAACCACGCAGATCTGCTCCATCCCGTGCGGGGCTTGTGCTTCTCAGACATTGCCCAGAACTTCGTGTCAAAGTTGAGCACGGCTCAGGAGGAGAAATGTTCCACCACCATGCTTTTCTTGAAAAAAGATGCAAACTGGAGGTGAATATATGCAGCAAAGCCCAAACACCATCTCACAGGAGCACAAGCGGAGCATTGCCTGCCCCAGTTACACAAGGATCATCTGAACTGGGCACGATCCTGCTCCCCATCAAGTCATGGGTGCCCAGAAGGGAGGAGGGAGTGAGACAGCAGCTCCACGGAAGAACTGTGAGACTGATGAAGGTTTGGGCAGGTCTGCTCTGTTTTCAAATCAGATGCTTTAAATGCAGGGCTAGAGCATCAGCCTGTAATTAAGGTCGTCTGCACCAACCTGAGCTCTAGACCACCAGTGCCTAGCATTCAGCCAAATATTACTCCAAAACATCCCTTCTGCTCTGCACAGGGCTGTAAAAGAGCGATCAGGATGGAGCAATTTCAAAGCCTTAATCCATTTCTTCACTTTTGGCTCCAGCGGGCGGTAAGATACCCATTCTGCAAAAGGAATCATGCCAAGAAAACCTGGCTGAGTGGTTTGGTTTGCAAGACTCAAATCTCAAAGACTTACTTTTTTTTTTTTTTTCCCCTTGCGATATCTATTGCTCAGAAAATGCTTATGTTTCCAAAGCGTTTTGCAGATCTTACAGTACTTTGCTGGGATAAAGGAAAGCTGACAAACACATTATGGCAATAAAGATTATTTTTTCTGTCTGAGCAGTAGCAGGCACATGAGATTTATTCAGATAAAAGAGGCCAGCATAGGAGATGGGCTTATATTTCAGGATATAAACCTAAATTATGGGGAGATTTGGAGACTCCACGGAAAACGCGCATCCCACATTCCCCAACGGGGGATGTCCTGCATTAAAGGCAGCCTCCCCATACCCTTCCCAGGGACTGTCTGTCCTCCTCAGTCTCACGGCACCGGTGAAATGAACCGGGTGAGATGAGCAAAAGCGCCAAACCACGCTCTTCCATAAGGAAAAAGGAGAAGTTTTCCAAACTTTTCCATCACGTTCTTTCCCTAGCTGTTCAGCTACCGCATTAATCCCGCGACTGCTCCTGGGGTCTGCTCAAACACACAGCATTTTCACGCTCTGGAAAGACGTTGCAAGAATTGTAATCGGAATTCCCTTTTTCCAAAACGCGCTCTGCTCATTTTGCTGTGTTTGAAGAGCAGCCAGCTTTCTAGCTCAGATATAGATATATATATATTTTTTTTTTTTTTGTCATCCCTAGACCCATCTTTCTAACAGACCAGATCGTGGCATTTCTAATGACTTAAGGAGACAAAGACTGTAAAAGCCTTTGCCGAATGCAGAATTGCCTCCGCGCTCTCCAAACACACAAGATAATGAGGCCCTTCAAGTGCTGCCTTCAAACTCCTCTCTACCAGCCCGATCAGTGCGCTAACAATCCTGCTTGTGGCTCCTCCGCCCTCACCCCGTTCAGCAAAGCGCTCTCTGCGGCGCTTACGCTTTGTTAATTAGTTGGTATTTACCAGAAGCCTGAGGTCGCTTGCGCCGAGCTCTTCTGCCTGCTCACCTGCCTTGACATCAGGGGATGCAGCGATGCAGTCGCTAACCCCGGGCAAAACCCAGCGCCGAAGAGGCATGCAGATGGCACGGACGTCTGTCAGGCCTAAAATGAAGCAGGTATTTTGGGAGCGGGTGCGGCCACCCCGTTACTCTCAGAATTTTTCTTTTTGAATAAGCAGAATGAGCCTCCATCTAATAATAATCATTCAACATCTTCATCAATGACTTGGACAGTGAGATCGAGTGCACCCTCAGCAAGTTTGCAGATGATACCAAACTGAGTGGTGCGGTTGACACACCAGAAGGACGGGATGGCATCCAGAGGGACCTGGACAGGCTGGAGAGGTGGGCCTGTGTGAACCTCATGAGGTTCAACAAGGCCAAGTGCAAGGTCCTGCACCTGGGACGGGGTAACCCCCAGTATCCATACAGGCTGGGGGAAGAAAGGATCGAGAGCAGCCCTGCCGAGAGGGACTTGGGGGTGCTGGGGGATGAAAAGCTGGACATGAGCTGGCAATGTGCACTGGCAGCCCAGAAGGCCAACCGTACTCTGGGCTGCATCAGGAGCAGCGTGGCCAGCAGGTCGAGGGAGGTGATTCTGCCCCTCTACTCAGCTCTGGTGAGACCTCACCTGGAGTACTGCGTCCAGCTCTGGAGCCCTCAGCACAGGAAGGACATGGAACTGTTGGAGCAGGTCCAGAAGAGGGCTACTAAAATGCTCCGAAGGCTGGAGCCCCTCTCCTATGAGGCCAGGCTGGGAGAGTTGGGGGTGTTCAGTCTGGAGAAAAGAAGGCTGCGGGGAGACCTGATTACGGCCTTTCAGTACCTAAAGGGGGCCTATAGGAGAGAGGGGGAAAATCTTTTTAGTAGGGCCAGCTGCGTTAGGACAAGGGGTAATGGTTTTAAACTAAATCAGGGTAGGTTTAGGCTAGATATAAGGAAAAAATTCTTTACAATGAGGGTGGTAAAACACTGGAACAGGTTGCCCAGAGAGGTGGTGGAGGCCCCATCCCTGGAAACATTCAAGGCCAGGTTGGATGGGGCTCTGAGCAGCCTGATCTAGTTAGCAGTGTCCCTGCTGACTGCAGGGGGGTTGGACTCGATGACCTCTAGTGGTCCCTTCCAACCCAAAACATTCTATGATTCTATGATTCTATAATAAGAGCAGATAGGACTCGGGCGAAGCTGCAATGTGAGACAAGTTGAAAAGTCAGTAATATCAACCATGGATATTGTTTGGCAAACACGAAGCCCATCAAGATGCCACCTGAGATCTCCCTGACCCTTGTTCAAGCGAGAGAGGAGACAACTCAAGAGATGACACCACGTGCATTGGGATCCCTTCACGGCCACTGCTTACGACTCGAGCTTTATTTTTCTAAAAGCGTCTTGTCAAATTGCCTTGCTCGCCTCTGCTACCAAAGAACCCAAAACCGACCTCGGGTGTAAAGCAAACACAAGAAAAAGAATTAAAAAAAATTTAAAAAAAAAAAAAAAAAAGAAAAGAGAAATGTGCATATAAAATTTCAACTTTGCATTAAAACTTATCTCACTGAAATTTAGCAAGCAGTGGCACGGGCACGCAGGAGCAAGGAACCCGTGCTGGCTGCTGTTGCTGGCACAGCTGTATGCACATCTGGCCCCAGTCCTGCAGCACCCCCTTCAACCAAGCAGCAACTCCAGGAGCAATGAGAGCTGCCCCTTTCCACCCTGCAAATATTTTTTTTCCTGCTCCATGAGGCTTCCCTTTTTTGGCTCAACCATAAACCCAGTTCCCCACCAGCTCCCTGGCCACCCATTTCTTACTCCCAGCTTTCCTTAGCAAGCCGACAAGCCTTGCCTACCTCCACAGAAACAGCAGCCGTCTGCTCTGTGCTTGCTGCCTCACTAAAAGCACATAATTATTTCTAATTTATGGCATTTCTGACCACACTCAGCCTGGGAGATACGTGGAAGGCAACTAAAGCTGGCCTGCTCATTTCAGGCACTGAGAAAAGGCTTTCTTAAGTTGATACAACCTCAAATTAAAAAAAAAAACCCAAACAGAGAGAAAGCAGAATTCCCAGACAGCCAAAGAATTTGCAATTGCAAATAAAAGAAATTATCTGAAATACTCTTTGGATCAGATTCATTGCTTGTAGGAAAGAGATGCAAACCAGTCCCAATGTTTCAAGCTGCAACACTGACATAAATGCAATGAAACAACTTTTTTTTTTTTTTTTTCCCCATTCTCCTTGATCTCATTTTAATTGGAACCGGTCCCAGCTGAATCAGATCCCGAGAAGCCCAGCATCTACCCTCTGTCCTTGAAGTCATTTTAAGCCGAGACCTATTTCCACATTCACATTTCCAGCCCTGCCTCAGTCCCAGCAGGCCAGGGTTTAATTTACCTTTCCCCAAAGGCAATTTCTAATAGTACAAAACTTTCCATATTTCACGGGACGGGGCAGGGGGAGTTAATGGAGCACACAGCCCCAGCGAGGGGCTGGGTACAGCTGGTGCTGTGGGAGCAGATGTGGCCCTGCCAGCCTGCTTTGCCGGGGTGCCAAGGACCGGGCATCCCCCCAGGTCCTTTGGGAACAGCCCGGGAGGATTTAATGCCGGGTCCCCAGGAAGAAAGCACCGACCAGCACATTTGGGTTCCCTGGGAATAAAACAAAAGAACAAGTCACCTCTACACCCTGCAGTCGACCACGACGCGGGCTGCACCCTGGCTTGTGTTTTGCATCAGGCACACTGGAAAACCTCCCGAAGCGGAGATTAATCGCTGGGAGCGACGGCTGGGACCTGCTTGGAGACACGTGCAGCCGCTGGCTCCTTGCCTCCAGCAGACCTGCCTGGCTGCTCATCCGTGTGTTTGTCCCGGAGCGGCACCCAGCAGGTCAAATTGGGCAATTCCTCCCCACATCAGCAGTTTACTTTGCAGCAGCGAGGCAATATCCACCTTGCTCACAAACGTGGTCCAGCCTGCGTTTTCTTCTGCCTCCCCTCCTCTATAAACCCCCAGAGTAGGAGCATGCACTTGGGGATGGGGATACCCCCACCTCCTTCCAGAGGGACTGGCAGGTTCACAGCCACAAAAGTGAGAGATGGGAAAGGGGGAACAGCTCCTTCCAGGAAGGCTCAAGCCTCCGTAGCTAATACGCTGTGTTCCCCCAGCCCCACTTCACTTACACATAGGAACAAGCCTCTCTCGGGGTCTGGAGATGGTCTACAGAGTATCCTTTAGGAAGGATTTTGGGAGGAGGGCTTAGGAAGCCTCCAGAGGGAAGCAGCCTGTACTCTGAAACGTGAAATTTGATTAGGCTTTTTATCTTAGTTTACATAGCTAAATGTTGCAGGTGTATCAGTTGCCATGTAATTAATAGTGTTGTAAAGTCAGGTGTAGCCAAGAACTGACTTGTGCAAACAATCCGAGGAGCTGGGACAGATGGACACCAATGGATATCGACCCAGGGGGTTGTTTGCTCTTCCCTGAATCTGGAGGGATGTTAACATGAAGCCAAGACACAGCCAAGCTGCTTCCCTGGGGAACTGTACAGACTCGGGAAGTCTCCCATCGCTCAGCTTGCGGTAATTTTTTATCCGCAGCAGGTCACAGCCGGTGAGGAAGGCACTAAGGGTGCATGAGCAGATGCAAGGCTAAGGGCACAAGAGCAGGACGCAGGTTTCGCACCTGCATGTGGTGGATCCACACCAGGTCCCAGGAGGGGACCGCTCTCCCCCCTTGCAGAGTGACTGTGCAGCCGAAACGATGCAGGAGCATCCCTGCCAGCGACCCGACAGGCAGGCGGGTACCCGGGTACCGCTTTCTCACACCACCGGGGATGCTCACATCAGCACGCTGGAAAGCTTTTTCCTCAAGTTCCCCAGCTCCTTCCCTTCCTCCTGGGAACGCCCCGAGGATAAGCACGCTAGGAGCCCGGGCTGCTGCAGCAGCGTGGGCTGGCCAGCTTCCTACAGAGATGACTGTTGTGTATAATATAGAAACTGAGCTGCTTGTTCCAAGCACAACCACGCCGGCTGCTTTTTAAAGACGGGCTTAGCTCGGGTGCAAAGTGCTGCATGAACAAGCAACGCTAATTCCCCCTGCAGCCTCCAAGCCAGGGGACGTTGTCGGTAGGGAGCTATGGGAGCTTGTCCCGCTCCTGACCCAGCCCCACGGGCAGGGAGCACCCGCAAGGTCACCCTGGCAGCTTTCAGCAGGGCTGAAATCAGCCCCTGTAAATCCTCGCATCCAATTCCGCTTGGAAAGCCCTCGGAGCAGATCACTGTATAACCTCGCCCTAGCACGGATGATGGGAAGCTCACGGTGGCTTCCCGGTGCCAAGCTTGGGCTGCGCCGGTCGGCATCACGCCGGGCCGGGAAGCGCGGCTGGGGAGGTTTGAAAGGTGCAGCCAGTGGTTAGGAGAGGAGTATGAAGATGTCAGGGCACAAAAGAAGAGATTTGGGGCTTAAACGCACAAAAAGTAATTCAAACAGTATGAAGTATGTGGTTTTCTTCCACAAAGACACTCGAAGACCATTTGCCAGGCATTCGCAGGCCCTAAGCACCGAATTTCACTCTCTTCTCTGTGTTCAGCCGCACCGGTACAAGGAGGACAACATCTCACCGCTGTTCATCACGTACATACTCCCAGAGAGGCAAATAAAAATACCACAATGCAAACGACTAATGAATAATCAATACCAAACCGATAAGTCCTTCGGATGAAAAGCTGCTGGTGGCATGCGGAATAGCTCCTGTTTCAGAGTTAATTGCCCGCGGAGCAGCAGCAGAGCTACGCGAGAAGGATGAAGCCACGATGAACTGCCATGTCTAATGCAAGTCCTCTTCCATTATAGCTTCTTTCCATTTCTGTGCTAGTCACGGAAACTATGAGCCCAAAATAACGGCAGCAGTGTCTAAGTTTAAAAGGGCAAATTTTACGAAGCCAAAACCAATCATTAGCATCACTTGAGAGTATGCGTCTCGCTTAAAGCATCTACCAAAGACCCCAAAAGTTACAAATCCAGAAAAGCAGAACGAGTTGAATCAGGCAAAACCCATTCTGGCAAAAATGAGATGTGGAAAAAGCATGGAAACACAATCTTTCTAAAAGGCATAGAAAATGAAGAGGAAAAAGAAATGGCACTGAAAAAGAAGTGTCCGGGGCCGGTGACTGATGAGGACCTCTAACGGAATCCATTAAATCTGAACAGCCAGCAGAATTAATTGTAAATTAAAGCACTTTTTAAGCATGCTAGGAACAGAGAATTAGATAGCTGCTAGATTCGCTATTAGGCACCACCAGTAAAACTGGAAGCGAGTACTTGTCTGGGATGCTGGGGATGGGATAAAACAGTTACCAAAGAGGACAAGAGAAACTCTGCCTACAGATTAACCATGTGCACCCCACTCTGCAAAAGCAGGGTCTTTCCCAGCAACCTCCTTATAACCTACCTTAAACCCCCTTAATGACAGAGATTTCAGTATTGCCAAACATCTGCTAAGATAAAGCATTTTAAAATCAACCGGTGAAACACAGTAAATTTTGTGTAAGTTGCAGTATTTTAAGAAAGGACGAAAGGTGAAAGGCAGGAGCAGCAGGCAACCTGGGGTCAGCTCCGTCTGGAACAGCGGGACAGAAATTTCAGGTAAATACATGAACTGGCGACTAAAAATACAATTCCAATCAGCCAGCTAAATTTCCTGGAATTAGGTCTATTTAAAAGACTTATTTTTCATTTGACAGCCGACAGGGCTGCATGACGCAGGCAACTGCCTCAACACAGCGTTTGCCCAAATTTCTCCAAAGCACATAATATTTTGAGGATAAATCTCACACCAGGTGAAACAAACGCCACATGCATTAGGTGTGTGCCAGCACAGCCCCAAGCGTGGCTGTTGATGGGGGGAGACCAGGGAGTGAAGCCAGCACCCAAGCACAGACCCGTAGGGATTTTCATCACTGCTCAGTCTCATCTGTGATTCCTTTTGGGGGATTATATTAAATATAAACCTGCAAGACAAAGAAAAAAAGCAGTAACTAATGCATGGCTGATTGATGACTGTTGCATGGAGACCCAGATCTGGTGGAGGTCACAGCCCAACAGACCATGTTTTCGTGTGGCAAAGTAATACATGAAGCCACAAAATGACCGAGCCAGAAAAGGATTTGGGATGAGTGTGGGGCATCACTTCTGCTTAAGCTGTCAGAGCAAAGCCAGAGTAAAAGGAGGTGGTCCTTGAAGGTGCAATGGAACATAAAATCATTTAGGCTGGAAAAGCCCTTTCAGATCCCCAAGCCCAACCGTTCCCCTACCCCTGCCATCCCACCCCCAAACCCTGGCCCTCAGCACCTCGGCTGCCCGGCTGTTAAATCCCCCCAGGGGTGGGGACTCGACCCCTTCCCTGGGCAGCCCCTTCCAGCCCCTGACAGCCCTTTGGGGAAGGAATT
>JADKXX010010271.1:0-15477 GCA_017310255.1 Butorides virescens | reverse complement strand
TGAACCCCCCCAGCTCCCCCAGCCGCTCCCCAGCAGCCTGGGGCTCCAGACCCCTCCCCAGCTCCGCTGCCCTTCTCTGGACACGCTCCAGCCCCCCCAGGGCCTTCGGGGAGGGAGGGGCCCAACCCTGACCCCAGCAGTCGAGGGGCGGCCCCCCCAGTGCCCAGCACAGGGGCACGGTCCCTGCCCTGCTCCTGCTGGCCACACCACTCCTGATACAAGCCAGGATGCCGCTGGCCCTCTTGGCCACCTGGGCACCCTGCTGGCTCCTATTCAGCCCCCTCTCGACCAGCACCCCCAGGGCCTTTTCCGCCGGGCAGCTTTCCAGCCCCTCTGCCCCACGCCTGGAGTGTTGCCTGGGGTTGTTGTGACCCCAGGGCAGGACCTGGCCCTTGGCCTTGTTGAGCCTCACCCAATTGGGCTCGCACCAACACATGGCATTGACAAGGTCATGGCTCCATCCCATCTGCCACCTGGACGACGCAGTCCCACCAGCAAAATCCCGAGTGGCCACAAAAACCATACGTGATGGAGCAGGAGCCTTTCAGCGTGAGGTTATAGTACCTCAAATACTTCAGCCTCCTGAGGAGCGGGTTGAAGAGATGACCTGATCACTGTGGGCAAGGAGCTGGGAGCGAGGAGTCACCTTTGTGACAAGGGCACACCAACATCCCCCCTCTGCAAGTCAAAGCTAAATAAGTTCAACCTTGAAATAAGATAGCATCTCCCCAGAGTGAGAGCAATTAAATGTTGGCACAAGGTATTGGAGGGGGGGGGGGGGGGGGCTCACCATTGCTTAGAGCCATTAAAACAAAATTAACAGGCTGGTTTTTAACCCAGCCTCCTCTGTCTGCAGGAGGATGAGCTGCAAACGCTTCCCTGCAGTTGCATTTCTGCAACACCTCCCACCTGGGGACGTGGAAAGTTTCAGAAGCATTATTTATGCCTCAAAAAAAAAAAAGCCTGAGTAGTAGGAGAACAGCAGGGTCATGCTAAAAACAGAAAGACTAAGGCAAAAAGGACCAAAACCCAAGGTTTGCAAGCGTTGGGTGAGATTCATCTCACTTCAATTTAAACTTCTCAAACTCAGATATCCAAGTCAGAACCAGCACCCTGAAAGGCATCTGCCTGCCCTGCGTCTGAGGTTTACTGCAGGGCGAAACGAATCCCGTTTGGGAGCTGCCGGTCCCCTCCATTTGGTGGGGGGCAGCTCAGACCAGACACTTTTAGACGCCCAAGCAAGGGCAAGCAAATCACATCCAGCTTCAACTGCAAGTGAGCTGCCTCACGCCACCTGGAAAATTGAGAGGTAATTTTGGCTCGTGATGCCACTTCTGGCGATTTTGCCTTGCTTGAGCTGCCCAGCACTCAGGAGGCAGGAGCAGGAAGAGAAGCTACTCCAGCGCCTGGAGGTAGGTCTTCATGTCTTTCTTCTAGGTATAAAGAAGAGATAAATACAGACCACCTGCATGAAGTGCTCAACCTGGAGAGCTTGAGGTTGGCCGAGATCTCGCAGTGCAGCATCCTTTCTGAACACGGGTTATTTGATTGGGATTTCAGACCTTATCGGTCCTCACTAACAGGCTGGGCTCAGCTTGAGGAGGCAATGAACTGTGGTGAGGCTGACTTTTCTCTGCTTTGGCTCTGAACCCAGGCAGAGGCTCACAGTGGTGGTCTCCCAAGCATATGGTAGTTGATGGTATGTGGGTTATCATGTCCCTTTATACCCTCTCTTCTGTCGTAGGGGAGGGGGAATGCTGATGCTCATCTGCTGGGTGTGAGATTTATCCTCAAAATATTACACACAATTATCCAGCCCCAGCTCCTTTGATATCCTCGCTATGGTCCTGGTCTCCCTTTCCCTGTGATCCTTCACACACACACCTCCACAGGACTCCCTTGTCACCTTCAACCTGACGGACGTCTGTCCATCCAAAAGAAGGAAAGTGCACTGCAAATCTGAGCCTCAGTTGCACCCCTTGATCACGTCCACGGTGGTGAAAAAGACGTCACCGTCCCCAAGCCTCGTTCTGCAGGAGGCTGCGCTCCTGCTGCAGACCAGGACGGGGAAAAAAGCACTCTGTGCTTCCCGGGATGTTCCCAGCGCCAGGTGGGATTAGATGTGCCTAATTAACAGTGAGGAGCAAGCAGCACAGAGCTGAATGCAGGGACCAAAACCCCTCTCAGCAGCACCCAAGCATTGTGTCTCCAAAACTGAGCCAGCTGCTTCGTCAAGAGAAACCCTTGATACTCCACATCACCTCCTCCGGCCGTGACATCCCCCAAGCATGCAGACACGAGACAGCCTCAAGGGAGCAGAAGCAGCAGAAATACTCAAACACCTCCAACACCCATAAAAAGCTGAGCTCTGTATGCACACCGGACCCTGACGGATCCCCTCTCCCCTAACCCACCGGCGTGCCTCGGGGCTGGAGGACGCAGCTGGGCAAAACGCTGTGTGGGGACAGCCCATCAGAGCCGCTGGGACATCAGGGTCGGGTTTTCCCCCCCCTCTTTCTGGTACTCGTGCTTCCCCAGCCTGGGATAAATCTTCCGGCACGGCAGCCAAACACGCCTTCACCGTACATCGAGCATGTCTGATGCCATTAAAGCCTGGACCATCACCACCTGCCATCTCCAGCGCGCTGCTCGCAGACCCGAGGGTCTGGTTTAGGCTCGGAATAAATAAATAAGGCTGAGAGCAAACGCTGCCTACCTTGGAGGTGGGGAAGAGGGGGAGAAGCAGGTTGCCCTCTCCGGACACGGGGACCTGCCGGACGCGCTGACACCAGCTTGGTTGTGCGCAGACTGAGCCGTGCAAGCCCGCGAGTCTGGATGTATATGCACCTAAAGCATGTATAGAGACATAAAGCATGTCTGAAAACGGAGAGAGAAGCAAACGCATATGGATTCGCTCGTCCTCCCGGGCGGCAGACCGGCGCTGCAGGCGCCTCACGGAGGTTAAGCCCCACCGCTCCGGGGAGGGGGTCTCCGGCAGGCCCGGCGGCGGCAGCGGGGCCGTGCCCGGCTGGGCTGAGCCCCGGGGAAGGGCGAGGCGACACCGGCACCGCCGGGCGGTTCCAGGGACGGCTCCCCGGGCGGGTCCCGGCGGGCTCCCCGCTGCCGGCCCCGGGGTCCGGTCCGGTCCGGTCCATTCCCGCCTGGGGTAGGAGCGGGCACCCTGGCAGCGAACCCGCTCACCGACCCCCACCGTGACCGGCGCCCTCCGGCCGGCTCGCCCCGCACCGCACCGCATCGCTTCGCCCCGCACACCCCCTCACCACCGGCCCGCGGCACCGGTTCGGCCCGGGCGAGGCGCCTCGCTTACCGGGGCCGCTCCGCTCCGCTTCGGCCCGGCCCGGCCCGGCTCAGCGCACCGGCACCGCGCGCCCGCCCCCGCCGCTGACGTCACCCACCGGCCGCAGCCGCCGCGCGGGGGCCACCTGCCGGGGGAGGGGCGGGGAGGGGGCGATCCCCGGTGAGGAGCGGCCGGGGGGAGACGGTGTCGTCCCCCCCGCCCCGGCCAGCCCCTGTGGGGAGCCGCCTGAGGGGATCTGGTCCTGCCCCCCCGCCATAGCCCCTGTGGGGAGCTGCCTGAGGGGATCTGGTCCTGTCCCCCGCCATAGCCCCTGTGGGGAGCCGCCTGAGGGGATCTGGTCGTGTCCCCCCGCCATAGCCCCTGTGGGGAGCCTCCTGAGGGGATCTGGTCGTGTCCCCCTGCCATAGCACCTGTGAGGAGCTGCCTGAGGGGATCTGGTCATGCCCCCCCGCCGTAGCCCCTGTGCGCAGCTGCCTGAGGGGATCTGGTCGTGTCCCCCCGCCATAGCGCCTGTGAGGAGCTGCCTGAGGGGATCTGGTCATGCCCCCCCCGCCGTAGCCCCTGTGGGGAGCCGCAGATCTGTGTGTGTGTCCCCGCCATAGCCCCTGTGGGGAGCCGCCTGAGGGGATCTGGTGGTGTCCCCCCCCCTGCCCCGCCATAGTCCCTGTGAGGAGCTGCCAAGGGGGGATCCCGCTGGCCTCCCACCTCAAGGTGTCCCTCACAGCCGGGAAGGGTGGGCCTGAGGTGCATGAACCCCCTCACTCCGAACACTGACACAATCTTGGCTGGGCTCTCTGCCCATTCCCCCGCTTCCCTCCCAGCAGCCAAGGTGTATTTGCCTGCAGGTATTAACATGGGGTTTCCAGGTCTGCACCAAGGCATGTGGGACCATGCCGGGGCCTGCTTTGGTCCCAGGGAGCCCTGGAGCACAGCAGTGTCCTTGTGTCTGTCCGCTCCTGGGGTCTGTCCCCACTGAAGCAGGGCCTTCCCTGAGGAGAAAGGTGTAACAGATTTTGGGTAGTGCCCCGGGGGGCTGAGGGCTATTACGGGCGAGGCAGCTGTGGTCTTCCCACCCCATGGTGACATGGCCCCGCTGAGCAGCCTTAACGGAAAAAAACTCACCCTACACTGTATTTACAGTGCGAAAGAACAATTAAAGGAAGCTGCTTCAACAGTCTTAAGTGGAGAAAGCACGACAGTTCGATAGTTATTGATCCCTTCCAGACAAGCATGCTGCTTTGTTAGAGCTGGAGGAACCGAGCGTCCCTTGTCTTCTGCAGGGGAAACGGTGAGAAAAAAAATAAAAGAGAAAATAGTCCGGTAAATTAAACTCCCAGGGAATTACATGGGAGGAAATGAAGGTGTATAAACAATTTTTGGAGGTACAATAATCTGTAGCAAGACCACGCCACTGTTCCACTAAGATTAAAATGAACGTTCCCATCCGGTTACCCCGAGAGCAGAAGGGCATTGAATTGGTGCTTACGCCTGTGAATGCAAGGGGAAAAAAAATCAGAGAGGAGAAAGAGGAATAGGATCATTAACAGTCATTGTTAAAATCTCAGGGAGACTGATCCCATGTGCCCCACATCACTGTGAGCTTGAGTGCTGCTTCCCAGCACCTTTCAAAGTGTGGAGGTTATTCCCCAGAAAGGGTTGTCAGGCACTGGAAGGGGGTCAAGTCCCCACCCCTCGGGGGATTTAAAAGCCGGGCAGCCGAGGTGCTTAGGGACATGGTTTAGTGGTGGGATGGCAGGGGTAGGGGAACGGTTGGGCTTGGTGATCTGAAAGGGCTTTTCCAACCTCAACAATTCTATGGTTCTGTAATTCTGTGACACGGGTGACAAGCACACAGCCAGGGAGAATGAAGGCCATCCCCAGGCCCTCCGCAGAAGAGCTCGACGGGGGAAAATGGGGGTGTTTGGGCAAAGATGTTCTCAAACATGACTATTGTCTGGAGTCTTGCTTCAAGGTTTTATTGCAGCGAACTCAATGGTCCTGGCCCAGCATTCAGCGGAGAGGTTTCTACCACCAGAGTGGCTGTCAGCTCTGCTCAGCTCGAGTGCTAAGCACCGTATGGGGATGAAAATAAATTACCATCGCGGCCGTGGGGTGAGGCTGAAGCACACAAACGCTCTGCATCCGCGCTGTCTGGGAGTGATCCGGAGATGTGAGGACTTTTCCTCCACAGCTTGAACCTTTTGGTTTGTGGCAGTGCCGTACACCGAGTTCTTTCCTTTTAACAAGTAGGCCAGTGATCTCCCTCATGCAGTTAAGCAATGTAAGTGTATGCTCACACGTATACACATTTGTCTTTTCTTTCAGAGAGTGGACACTGGTTTGGTTGACAGGGGTTTGGTTTTGGTGAAGGGACTGGATATTACTGGCGCTTCCGAAAACCAGGGCAGCGCTCAGCATCCCACAGGACCTTGGCGATCGTCCCCGGAGCAGCGCCAACAAACTCTGGCAGCGCTGTTAATGGCGTGGCGGAGCGGCTCGCACACCACCCTAGCAACAAGCGCCGCAGCTTGGCAGGATCGGTCCCGAACGCTAACGAGATAAAGGGGCCTCGGTTCAAATGGGGTGATTAGACAACAGGAACTCCAAGCAGCTAGAGTTAGCTCGTCATCGCAAAGCTGCCAAGCGTAATAAATGGAAATACCATATTTACAGTGTGCGGTTTTGGCATGGCTCGAACAGTACGCCATGAACTGCAGGTTTTGGCACCTGTGGGTGTGTGATACTGCTGTTACACACACACACACACACGCAGGTAGGAGCTGCCGCTCTCCGGCCTGAGGTGGGTGCAAGGGTGCGTGTTTCCGAGCAGGAGGAAGAGAGACGGGATGATACCATGATAAGTGACTTAATTAAACACTGTGGAGCCTGAATAGATAATCACGGGCCTCTGCTGCATCTTCATGCCCAAGGAATTGCGTCTCTTTTTAAGCGGGGTGAAGCAAAGGTCTTAAAAACCTGCCTGAGTGTTTATATCAATTTCCTGGTGATTGGTGAGGAGGGACCTCGCGCACTTGATCAAAGCAGGCAGTGCTGCTGCCTGAAGCGCGTGCCAATAACGGGAGCTGTAAGAATATCTTTTTTTTTCACCCTGCCAGAAATGTGGGGTTTAATCCAGGCTCTCTCCCTTGCCTGTGCGAGACAGCCGAAAGCGCAGGTAGGGCCAGTGCAGACAGGCGTAGCGTTAGTCCTGCCTGAAACCCTGCAACTCAGCATTCCCGCTGCAGGCTTGGACCATTGGATGCCTTCGGGAAGAGGGTGCTTTTCCTGCTGCTTCCTTTTCCAACGCTTCTCATTTTCATTGAGAGAGGGGGCATTTTTATTATCTAATCAGAGCATGTACAGCATTTTATATTCGGAGCCTGAAATTCACCCCTTCTGCAGGCAAAAAGAAGCTGAAACCCACAGGGGTGACGTTCAGACTGTACTGGGGGGGCTTGTACCCTGTCCAGGTTTCACCCCAGTTGCATAATGATGCCATTACACCAACTGCAAAATGTTTGCCTTGTGTAATATTATTCTATCTCCTCTTACAGGACTTATCCAACACATTTAGGAAGTTAAATCATTAGCCACCAAAATAAACGGGATCCGAGTGTCTGCAGCACAAACGAGTTCCAGAAATCCCCTGCCAGATCTGAACTCGGCGATGTCAGTGAAGTGACACAAGTCAGCCTGTCACCGTCGTTTCCCGCTGCACACGGTACATCCAGCACATCCTTTTTGATCCATGTAATGCCACCTTTTCCAGACACATCCCTGATATTTTATCAGCCCTTGGAACAAGATGCAAGACATCGGTAGCTGCCCTATTAGTGACCTGCCACAGCACACCCTGGGATGAATCATTAACGCTTTCACAGGTCCATAGACAACAGGCAGAGAATAAAGCCTTTTTTTTTTTTCATACCAAATTCCATAAAATGAAGCACCAGTGTGAAAGTGGCTGCATTTCCAGAGGCGCTAAGCCTGGCTGCTGGGCCCTGAGAGCCTCTCAGGACCCATGAAAAAAAAAAAAAATCATGCTTTTATTCATCAACACTTTGTCGGTTGCCTACTCTCTACATAGATGGGGAACACTGTTAGGAGTTGCTCTGTGTTATAGGAATGTCCCATCGTATAATTACTTCCATGTGCTTGTGGGGAACCACAGGATCATTTATTTGGGAAGGGACCTCTGAAATCACCTAGTCCAGCCCCCCACCGCTTGGAGCACGTCTCCTCGCACAGTTTTCCGGTTGAATTTTTATCATCTCCAAGGAGGGAAGGTTGTATGGCGGGATAGGGCAAAGGGGATGTAACAGAATTGGGTTTCGTGTGTGAAGCAGCGAAAAAGAAAACTGTTTCTTGCCTCAGCAGCCTCCTCTTTTCTCGAGGCTGCAGGCTGCCTACCCCACACGTACATGCTGCTCACCAAATTTTAGCTTTCCTCAGCACTTTGAGCTTGCAGCCCAATTTCATTCCATCAGCTGTATTATTAATCAGCAGGCTGCAAATTATGTTGCTATAACCCACGTACTTTTTGTCTTTTAAACTGAAAATAAAATAAATTGGTGCGTAGTAAACAAATCATGGCTTTCTGGGAGAAGCACGGAACCGGCACAGCAGAGCAAGGGGAGCTGCGGGTGCTACGGGGCCAGGACAGCCGGCAGCACCACCTCGTCCGGGCTGGACCCCCTCATCAGAGGATGGAGATAATTAGCGGAGTGCTCGTCCAGACAGGCTCCGTACAGATCCCGGGGCAGCAAACACACCTGCGAGACCGCCTCCCTCCTGCTTCTCACCCAAGGTGCCACTTGGTCTGCTCGGCCAGGGCAGATGAACCCAAACCCCCAGGGTTTCAGCCCAGCTCAGTAACCGTGCAGAGCGACCCAGAGAGCTGGGTATGGCACCTACCTTAGCCATCACCCAAACCCGTACCAAGTGAATAGCTTCAGAGGCCGAAAAAAGGAAAAGTCAATATGAAATATGTAAATATCTCCTTGACCTCCTAACCTTTCATGCAGAAAAAGGACATACAAAAATACCAAAAAAAGAGGGGCTGGTTAACGGCAGCTCCACCGACTCCACTGAAATTACTCTGCATTTGCACCGATGCCATCAGGAAAAGATGCATTCCCCAGGGGAAGGTGTGACAGTAATGTGTGATCAGTTGCCCCGGAGTAGTAGTAACGTGCAAAAATAAAGTGGAAATTAAAAACAGCAGGACAGGAAAGCGCTGCCAGTGTCAAGCCGGGGAAATTAAACCACTCTAAGTCACCATGCGCGCCGCTCGCTCCTCCATGCACGCTCTGATTTCTCCCTGAAGTGTCGTAAATCAAGGGGATGCTTAAATGTCGGCAAAGGAGGCGAGCAGGTCAGTCCTGGCCGGTGGGGACGCGTCGGTGGAGTGAAGCCGGCTCGTCCTGCAGCGGCTGCCCGTGCGCATCACGTCGCGGTGCTCCGCCGACGCCGCCGGTGAGCAGCGCCCTTCCCGCTACCACTGAGGACGTCAGAAAGACGAACGCAAGCTCTTTGGCGCAGGCACCACACCTCCCTCTTTTTTCCCCTACCTTTAAAACACCGAAGCCAGGTCAAGGGTTTGAGTTGATATCTCTCCAAAGTTCCTTCTAAGAGCCGCTGGCTCAGCTTTGTTCTCGCGTAGCAAAGCCGGCTGTGCCTGAAGCTGCCTGCTTTGCCCACCTCGCCCTGCCGGCAGCAGCAGCGAGACCCTGGCTTTGGGCACAGATCGTTGCTGGAAGTCTCAATGTCAACTGAGACACACCAGTGAGTTGTCTGCGAAGGAAACTGCTCGCAACAGAGCCTGCCTCTTCAAAACGGGAATGCTTTGAGGGAGGAAACGTCAGAGTACAAAATCTATCAGGCGCAAGTGAAGTGTTACCCACAGCCCCTGCCGGCTCCTCCAGCGCTCTGCGAGGAATGGAGAATTAAATGGAGGAGGAAGGGTCTGAGATACTTTGGAGCTGCACTGAATCCAGGGCTGGATAACGTGGCAGAGGACAGCACAGAGCAGCCAGTTTGAAGAATTATCGAGCAGCTGAGCAGACGTGACAATGAGACGTCGAGCTCCAGGGGATGAATCCATGTAATGAAAGTGATGTCAGCAGCACAACCCCCTCGCTTTCCATTTATTACAAATAAAGAGGCCGATGCTTGTTTGCTGCCTTGTGCCCCCAGACCCTGTCCCTACCCCACCACAGCTGCACCAAGGCCTCAGCACCCTCCCTGCATCCTGAAATAACGCTGTTTATTTACCTCTTCCTCCATCTTCCCACGTCACGTTTGATTTAACTCTGGTGTCAGAGCACCCACCCACCAAACCGGGGTGAGAGCAGCGACCGCTGCCGCTCGCCGGCTTCGAGGGATCCCAGCCTGCTCCTTCCGTCTCACTGGCAACAAAACCAATCGAGAGCAAAGCTTTTGATTTCCCAAACTGTCACCAATTTGGCATCAACTTCCTTGAAGGTTTCCTTTCTTCTTCTGTCTTAATAAACTGACCTAAAACTGCCACAGCAAAGAAAAAAGATGAAGTCTCTCTTGTGTCGTAGGCAGCCACCTTTGCAAATCCTTAGGAGTGAGCTTGTCACAACTCCCCGGTACGGGGGAATGCCGTTAGAGACATCATTCTCTGCACACCCACATTTTCCACCATTTTCCACCTCCTGCTATTATTTCTCACGTACGCTACAACCAACCTCTACAGAGCACAAACCTTGCGCCTGGGAGCGGAGGCACCGGCCGGAGCAGTGGCAGGAGGAGACCCCCAAGGAGATGACGGGACCCCCAGCTGCATGTGCTGGGGGGCTCCAGGGTGGCCTTGGAGAGCCCAAATTTTGCCACAGTGCTTCCAAGTTTCTCTCCCACCCCAGTTTGTCGCGAGCAATTAGTGCTGGCACCAGCGCACCTGGGCAGAAGGAGCTCTGCATGTCTCAGCATGTCCTTCCCCGCTTACCAGGCAAGCCATTTACCCTGGCACCTCGATCATTAATAAAGACACTAATTAAAAGCACAGATCCTTGAATATCGCTGGTTTAACCGTGGCCACTGCAGCCACAATGGGCGAGGGGAGCCCAGGCGCAGAGGGAAGGGACCATGCAGGGTCTAGAGCGCTGCAAGGCAATTTTGGAGACTGGTGCCCGGATCAGCTGCATTCCCGATCGCTCCAAGTATTTTGCACCTATAGCAGAAATGCAGCCACAAGAAAGAAACAAGCAATTATTTTAAAAACTTATGGTTTTCTTTCTAGAAGCAGCTGCTTTTCTGCTGCCATGGCTGACCCCATCATGCTAAATCCAGACAATGCCCAGATTAAGCAGCATCAACTCAAACCTGCTGTTTCCCCACCCTTTGGGGCGAATCCCTTGGAGCACTTGGATCCAGGCTTAGCTTTAAGCAAAGGAGCTGCCCCAGGAACAACTCACCTGCTCACGTGGGTTTTACCAGCTCCCAGCATTTGCATTCCTCCTCATCTGCAGGACCGAGCCTGCAGAAAACAAGCAGCCAAGTTATCTTTTGCATGGACCTCCACAAAGCATCACTCCAAATTACCTGGGAGAAGTATGGGAAGCAGATGGGAAATAAAAATGGGAGTTAGTCACGGTCTTCCTATTCATAGATTATTTTACCCGTTAATTAAAGCAGAGCAGGCTTCAGAGCAGGAACAGCTTCCCTGAGGTCCCAATTAAGCGGGATGGCTTTGGCCCAGCCGCAGTGGGTATCTGAGGGACGGGGCGAGGACGGAGGGATTGATGGATGATAATGAAGGAGCTGTTGGAACATGTGCAAGTGAAGTTCTCAAATGACCTTAAGCAGCCTGGTTTGGGAAAGCTGTGCTGTCTGCGCCAGGAGATGCTATCTCCTCCGAGAACAACCCAGCTGAGGCATCATCCAGCCCTTTGTATTTCAGATCAAACATCTTGGGAATATTTCAGCGTGAGAAATAACCAACACCAAGTGCACAGCAAGATTTTTTTTTTTTCCCCAAGACTGGGCATTTCCCTGCATTGCCATTCTGATTGTGATTAGTGTTTTTAGGCTTAAAAAGGTGTTTTGGAAGTGATGCTGTCCACCATCCCAGCCCACAGGACTGCTAACTGACAGGGAATGGATCATGCTTCCTAATTGCGGTTTCTGGCTTTCGGCCTGATGCTGGCTGTCACCAGAGACAGGTCCCCGTGGTGGCAGCCATCGACCTGGCTGAAACCCATAACTCCCATCTCCATGCTCAGCACCCTCTCGGATCCCACGACATACTGAAGCCAAGTAGGGTTTAGCTGATTTAGCCTGCTAACAGGGGGTCAGCTTGAATTTACAACTCAAACCAAACCCCTCCAAAGCTGGGAATGCGAAGGGGTGAAGGAGCAGATGTGACAACAACCTCCCTGCAGAAATGTCTCCTGGCCCAGCACATGGCTGGGATGTCGCACGGGGAGTGTGTTTGAGATGATAACGCCCAAGGTAGTTCGGGAAACAAGATTATACAAAAAAAGATACAAAAAAAGATATGGACAGGCTGGAGGGGGTCCAGAGCAGGGCCACCAAGATGATCCAAGGCCGGGGAGGCCTCTCTCAGCCGTATGAGGATGGGCTGAGAGCTGGGTTTGTTCAGCCTGGAGAAAAAGAGGCTGAGAGGGGATCTCAAAACCACGTACCAGTACTTAAAGGGTGGTTATAAAGAAGATGGAGACTCCCTTTTCACAAGGAGTCATGTGGAAAAGATGAGGGGTAATGGGCACAAGTTAATCCTGAGAAGATTCCAACTGAATACGAGAGGGAAATGTTTCACCATGAGAACAGTCAACCATTGGAATAATCTCCCCAGGGGAGGGGTTGACTCCACCACGCTGGACACTTTCAAGCCTCAGCTGGACAGGGTGCTGGGCCATCTTGTCTAGGCTGTGCTCTTGCCTAGAAAGGTTGGACCAGAGGATCCTTGAGGTCTCTTCCAACCTAGGATTCTATGATCTTTTAATTAATACTACTGTGCCTTATCTAGAGGCTCTTAGCTGGGAGTTCAGCAGGGCAAGGTTGGCAGTGATGCTGAGCTGCTCTCTGCCAACCCTAGCTGAGAAGATGCAAAGTATCCTCCATCTGACGCGCTCATGACGGCAGCACAGCTGTTTGGGGAAGAACAGCTCAGAAGACACTTGTTTGGCCCAATATTGCTTAAAACCCTCCCTCTGACAGCACCTGTGTTATCACTGACCAGCTGTGATGCTCCAGGTTTTGATGTGCTTCCAGGAACGGCTTGTGGGCAGCATGACGGGATGTGGGAAGCGATGCTGCGGCTTGCTGGCATGTGGCAGCCGGTGGCACCGGGACCCAGCATTGCAGGCTGCGGGTCACCAGCAGCACAGGAAAATTTGGCTGCCGACAAGGTGCTAATGGTGACAGAGCTGTAAGCTTGATAGACCCCGCCAGCCAGGTGTCCTGACATATGGTGCCGGACAAGTCTGGCAAGCCCCGGACATCACTGGAGGTGTGCTTGAGCCCCAAAATCAGGCATGGTACATGGGGCAGGGCAAGATAACTGGGGGTCCCCAGCTATCCCCATCACCCCCTTCCTCCCAGTTCCCCTGGGTTGGATTTTGCTGGAGTTGTTGTCCAAAAGGGACGGGGATGCAACTGCTCACTCCCCCTGCACGCATCTCCCCACTGCCTCCTCCCCATGGGCTCCAGCTGCTGCTTTTGTGGCTGGGATTAGCCAGCAAGCCCTGTGTATCCTCATTAACTGGGGGTCATCCTGGGAACGCCACTGCTGCATGGGACGTTAGTGGTTGCCAGCAGGGACCCAGGGACCACCTCTCCCATCCTCTCCTTTCTTAGGCGGCTGTAGGCAAAGGTTTCACCATGCCGGGGTGGAAAGCAGAGCTTAGGGCTCTGCCGCTCAGCCCGCGGCTCCCACGTCCACATCTCTCCTCTCGGTGGCCCCCAAGAAAAGGCAAGGACTGGGTGATTTCACTGTGATGCACAGCATGATTCATCACCAGGAAAGGGTTGGGACCAGCCAGCGCTGCTTTGATGTGAGTCAAAGGAAGCATCAGCCTTGGACCACTCGGCCCTGAGGAACTCTGAAGGCGTTACCAGCACTGACCAGGGAGGTCAAACCCTCCCTGGTCCTCCAAGCTTGCAAGATGAGGAAGATGTTTCCAGCTGAAGAACAAAACCAGAATAACCAGCTGGGCCACCAGTGCTAACCAGTGCCTTCGGACTGGGGAAGACTCCAGCTGTCAGACAGCGTCTACGGCAGCAAGTCATTTGACAGCAAGCGGAGCCCAGGCAGGGTAGCAGCAGCACATGATGCTCAACTTTTGTCAAGCCAGCGGCAAAACCTGCTCTGGGCAGAGTCACGGTGGCCCCGAGGAGGATTCGTGTGGCTCCCTTGTAGAGTAATTCCCTAACAGATGGCTGGGTGGAGAAAAACCAACATCCTCCCCTATCAGCGCTGGCTGAAAAAACAACAGCATTACTTATCGTAAAAAAAGGAGACAATTTTCTAGGGCGATTTCTCTTCCCTGAGGCGTGAGGTGAAGCATGGCAGCATGCATGCAGCTTCTTGTGCCCCATCCCTGGAAACATTCAAGGCCAGGTTGGATGGGGCTCTGAGCAACCTGATCTAGTTAGCAGTGTCCCTGCTCACTGCAGGGGGGTTGGACTCGATGACCTCTAGGGGTCCCTTCCAACCCAAAACATTCTATGATTCTATGACTCCATCCCAGCTCCAGCAGCAGCTCTGGAAGCCCGACTTCCAGCATCGACCAGTCCTGTTCCTCACACCCACCCAAAGGACTTTATTCCTCCAGCTTCCTTTCTGCGATGCCTGGTGTGAGCTCAGAGACCAGGAACGGGTTTCACTCAAACCCAAGGAAGTTGTGGATCAGCTGCCCCATCCACTCGCTCGAGGTCTCAGCTCGGTAAGGTTGAGGTGACCCCAGCTCCACCCACGCATCCAGAGGTGCGCCTCAACCCAAGCGCATGACCTGCTGCTCCCGCACCCCCACAAGCAAGGCACAGCTTTTTTTGCATGATATGGACTGAAAACTTCCATCTGAGCGACTTCCACCACCGGCACGTGGAGTGAAGCCAGCTCATCCCAACTCCTTTCCTCCACCGAAGAGCCGCTTGGCATCACCAAGATGTTTTCTGGAAACCTGCCCTGTCGCGGCACAGATGCGGGCTAGGGATTAGAGGCAGGACAGCGCAGGAAAGGTGTTGCTGAAGGTTGTGCCACAACGGAAGAAAAGCAAAACTAATCTAGAAACCCCGGCTGAAAAGGCAGGACAACCTGCAGAAGGCACAGAAGACATCAAGCTAAAGCCCACCAGTGTCAATGACAAGCCATGTGGAGGAGAAGGAGGAGGAGGAGGAAGGTGCTGCAGAATTTCAGAGACCTCTAAGGTACGTGCAGCAGATTGATCTGTAATTTGATGTTTTCAGCCAGAGAAGTTTTATTTGTCTCATCAGCTGAGGAACTCCACGACCTATCTGTACATTGTCTATGTGTTTGTGGGTTGTATGCTCCTGCCTAACAGCTGAGACAAAAACTTGGCCACAGCAAAAGAGAATAAAAGCCGATAAATGCTCCCACGGAAAAGATGACTCGAACAGGCAGAGGAGCTTTGTGTCTGGGCTCTGTCATTAATCAAGCTAATTCAGATAAGCGACCCATTCAAGTGATATTAGGCTCAGCAAGAAGAGCCAGAGCAAAATAATCAAGGCTTTAGAAGAACGAAGAAATCTCTTAAAAATACAGACCAGAGTTCTGACGGCTGCTGTGAGCATGTGTACGGAGCCAGGAAACCAGAGGGGCCAAGGGCCTGGAAGCCCAGGACAAGCTTTCGAGTCAGAGCACGGAGGATTTGTTGGCCACAGCAAGCAAGAAAGACCCTTCAGTGGCTGGAGCCGGGTGAAATTTGGTGCAACGGCGCATCATATAATCATAGTAGCCCAGAATTGTTTAGGTTGGAAAAGCCCTTTCAGATCCCCCAGCCCAACCGTTCCCCTACCCCTGCCATCCCACCACTAAACCCTGGCCCTAAGCACCGCCCCTGCCCGGCTGTTAAATCCCCCCAGGGGTGGGGACTCGACCCCTTCCCTGGGCAGCCCCTTCCAGCCCCTGACAGCCCTTTGGGGAAGGAATT